>JAJLXP010000006.1:0-207208 GCA_030674255.1 Hansenula queroliae | reverse complement strand
GTGTTTCCTCACCGATACCGTGGATCGATTTCACCATTTCCTTGTTGAATTCAACGATTAACCTATCAGGGATAATCTTGAACAGATCAATATAGTACAACTTGGAAATAACATAAGTGTTCAGCGCAATAGTTTTCAGCCTGGTTCTGAGATGACGGATGAAAGGGTATCTGATATTCTGGATGATTTTGGTCTCCAGGGCCTTCCAGTCTTCCTCGTTCATAGAGACACCCAGGTGTTTATCCTTCGTTTCTGCTATGAATTCGTAGTCGTAAGGAAGATGGGCCAGAATTGGTGCGAGCACACTTTCAATTTGTTTTTCATCATCGCCCAAATTTTTTCGTGAAGGAGACAACAGATTATGGTATAGAAGCATATCATCGACATTGCAATAATTATCAATCACACACATATATGAAGAATTAACACACCTTTAAAATTGTCTATATTAAACAAGAACTAAATACTCAATATGAATATACGTATATAAGATTAAAAAAAAAAAAAAAAAAAAAAAAGACATGTTACATCCTCTTTTTAGCTGATCAATTAATCGAAAATATATCTATAATTAAATTTCGAAATTTTACTGTCCAATTTGGCCCTTATTCAAGAACTAGACTATATAGATTTATATATTAGGATCATGATCAATTGTTTTATGCATAAATAACAAGTTTTTTTATAAGCTCTGTATATATATGCAAGGTGAGATCCCTCACTTTTAGGCAGTCACTATATTCTAGTTATACGTTAAGTGTGTGGCTCATAATGTCCTTTTAGCGTGCATCAGGGGACAGATCGCTGGGATTATCTCTGTATCAAATCAAGATCGATCTTCAAATTAAATACATGATGTCTTGGTTCCCTGAGCACCGCAAGAAAATTTAGAATTGTTTGAGTGGGGAATTCACTAGTGTTATGACAATTGGACTCTAAGACTAAATTAGCCAAGACTGGCACAGATAAGAAGGATGTAAAGGCCTACTGTCATCAACAATAATATTATCACAACTCTAAAAGATATCAAACCAACTAGTATACATATTTAGCTTCGAAGAGCAAGCCTGTATCTACAGGAAAAAATGTGGTAACATGGCCGATGAATCTTCGAATAATGAAGTGGGTATAAAGTCGACCATAATGTAAATAGACTTAGCAGAATCTAAATAATTCACTACTAAAAGAGCTAAATTAACACACAATTTGTACGATTGTTTAGGACACATTATGGAGCTGGTTTCTATGGTAACGCGTCTATTTTTATGAAGAATGCATTCGCGAATGTTTTGTTTTGGTTTGTGGAAAAGCGTAGCATAAACAAAGGAAGAAAACTAGTCAATTATCAAGGCGAAGAGGTGTCAGACCAGTACGAAACCCAGGCGGGACAAGCATCGACAATAATCAAAGATGTCTCTTTGGAGCATAAGCGCTGCAAAGAAAAAAGACGAGATTCCAGGGTCTTCGAAATGGATCAGAACCGAGCTGTTCACCCTACATGAATCAATCGCTAATGATGTTGAGCAGTTTGCATATTCGGTAGCTTCTGAGTTCACGTGGATCGATGAACAAATGGAAGAGATCTTGAATGCTACAGAGAAGTATGTGTATTGGAAGTTTAACGGTACCATTATGTGATTAACTAACGTGAGCTATAGGAATCCAAAATTGCTACTTGAATCACCGGTCAAGCTGAGAGGCAGCGAATCGCCAGTCAAAAAGATACGAAATCACGCATTATTGCTGAAATCACCTTTAAAAGAGGTTGATAAAAACGTTACAGCGCTATCACCAATCAGATTCAACCAGAGACAAAATATTTTGAGCAGTCCTCATGGTAAACCTGCTGAAGGACAGGAAAATGTTCTTTTGGAAAAGCCAAACCCCCAACCATTTTTGGCACTAAGCTCAAACACTGTTTTGAAAAAAGATGATTGGCTTCAAAAGTCCGAGAGCCCCTTCTTGACCAAAGGCGAGCCCAGTAATCTAGAAAGAGAGGTTGAATCTAGTCCGCTCTTAGACAACATATTTGGTAACACTCCAAGTAAAGAGTCGAAAAGCACATCAAGATCTCAAATGGACACTGTCAGAAGTGAGCTTTCACCAGAAAACGTTAGAAAACTGGAGATTGACGAAAAGATTAACCAGGAAGATGGTCATTTAGATGCTGCCAAAGACGATGTTGAAGATGTCAAAGATGTCAAAGATGTTGAACCCCAATCTGCCGAAAAGTCAAAACTAGCTTTGCCACACTTTCAGAACATGCCTGAATCGACCAGTTCCCACAAACCCAATCAAATACAACTTAACAAAGAATTAAGTGATAACGATGATGATTACGACGCCTCAATGGAAGAACTGTCATTCCAGGCCATTAGAAAATCTATTAGAAGAAGCATACTAAGAAAATCCAAGGCTTCGTTCGATAATGCAATCTCCAATGAAAATTCTTTTAAAGACGTACCAGATGAAGAGCAACAGCAATCATCAATTGATTCTTTCAAAGATGCACAGGATGAAGAACAGCAACAAACTTCACTCGTTGCTCAACAAGGTTCGACAAACACTTCACAAACCGATATTACAACCAAGGGTGAAGTCGCTAAAGTGGAAGAAACAAAAAAGTTGAGACCGGAGAGCACCATGTCACCACCTATTCAACAAACCAGAAAAAGTCAAGGTTTTGCGCTTCTACCACAGAGAAGTCCTTTAACTGTTAAGTCAGCAAAGAAAAAATCACCTGTTGACGAGGAAGAGCAGAATCTCTCAGAGAAGACAGACGATAAACTATCACCACTCGCGTTGAAAAAGTCACTTTATCCATCTATAAGCCCACAGAAAAAGGAACCCCAAATTGGCTCCTCACCATCAAAAATCGCCAAACCTCTAGTGACAGGCAAACATACGTTCTTTGAATCGCCATCTAAAGGCTCCGCTATAAAAACTGTTGAACTAAAGGTTGATAATAGACTTGCATACAGTCCACCAAAGATACAAGATTCTGACGCAAAGGTGGTTTCTCAGTCACCTCTCTCAAATTTATTCGCCACTGTTGGGTCTACGCTACGCAGAGCTAAAAGTAGATTTGAAAAGGATAAGAAGGTGACTGAGACAGTATCAGCACAGGAAAAGTATAAAGTCACTAAGCCAAGAAGGTCAAGCTCTGGAAGTCCTAATGGAGAGGAGATTTTACAAAATGATTCACCAAGCAGAAGAGTTGTGTCGAATAATGAATCCGTCCTGAATAGACTGACAGTACCTACCGAGGCAAGTCAAGCTAAAAGTGCCAAAAGAGTTATATCAGGTACTGCTACTATCAATCATGATTATGAGGCGTTTTCACCTGTGAAAAGCTTATATGGGTCGCTGAGACTCCAAATGAATTCGACCATTCAAATGTCTCCATCAAAGTCACCAACGAAACTGCCAATGAGATCTCCATCCAAAAAGACAACTCAAGCTGAACAGAATTCGGGCGCTGCTCCAGATATGGTGAGAGAAGAAGCAGGAAAGTCAAAGGCTGTAAATCAGCCACGGAACTTAACAAGAATGTCATTAAGTAAACCAAAACTAGATGGAACTGGTAAGGAAGATCACAAAGCTACATCATCCAATATCCCTAGGAAATCTATGGGGAAAGGTTTGACCTCAATGTCTTTAGAAGCTCCCAGCAAACCTGTGAATCACTTCCGTCCTAAATCACTTGTGGGCGATAATCAACGTCTGAAAAGAAGAACTGAATCAGAGGATGAAATCAAGACCACTACAAATACATCTTATCAGCCCCAGAGGAAAATTGGGACGAAGATTGTGCCGCCTTCAATGGTTCAAAACAAACAGGAGCAAGAAGCTAAGCGTCGCCGCACAGCTGAGCAGCTTCAAAATGTATTGAAAAAAAGAGCATCAAGGGTTCCAAATACTAATAGAACAGAGATTGATCAGCCATCTCACCATCCAGTGGAATCCAAAAATCAACAATCAGAGACAGTTGTGTCTGCTCCACTACAACAGGCATCCAGAATCATACCGCCTTCAACTACAAAACCCAAGTATGTTCCACCGAACACTCAAACTTTGATGAAGACTGCGGTTCTACAACATGCAAGTTCCAAGGCCAATCCATTCCAGTCTGGGACAATGAACAAATATGGCAATGGTCCCTCTATCCCTGTGACTCCTAAAAGTACCACGGTGCTACCCGAGATCTTCTCAGAGTCTGATGATGACGAAGAAGGAAGTGTATTGAAAGATTGGGCAAACTCTCCTGAGTTGAGAAACATTTTGTTGAATCAACAGAGGATTGATCCAGACCAAGTGTTCGGTCCAATTGCGCCATTGCATATGGAGGAGATTTTCAAAAACTCTCGGTTGTCAAGATTTAGAGGACGCGGATCTTCAGCACAATGGTCGGGAAGAGATGGTCTGACTATACAGGAGATTGAAAATTATAAGAACAAGACATACAAAAAATGATACCCCAATGATTTATATATAGTATACATAACTTACAATTGAACGATTTTAATGACCTATTTGTATCTTGGTGTTCTATATACTTGTATCGAATCTTTTCTTTACAGTTAGTTCCTTATCCCAACTTTTCAACCAACTCTCCGCATCAATTCTAGGAACCAAGTAGATCTTCAAAGCGTCGTCAAATAATGGGATCTTTGGAGAAACTGTTGACAAAGCCTTATGCAAAGAGGCCTTCTTCCCGACTTTAATTAATCCACCAGATTCGGTTTCCATATAGGCATCCAATTTCTTTGGAGAGAAATTAGCATGCTTTGGGTCTTGGAACCATTCTTCAGGTCTCTGTAGCACCATTTCCATCAGTTCCATAGGAGTTGTCAATTCACTAACACTTGCCACGAAGTCAAACTCATCAGTTGTTGGATAGATGATCATTGCTGGGAAGATTAGTTGAGTTTCGATATCTTCTGGGTCTTCTAATGTGAGCTTAGCCTCTGATAGCATTTCTGCTGGACGAGCTGTGCGGATGATTGTATAGTTACGACTTTTGATGGCTGTTTGTAATTTATCGGCAAGGATTTCTTTACGAAGTCTTTCGGCTTCCTTTTTAGCAGCTTGCACTTCGATATCATGTTTTTTCTTTTCGATTTGGGATAGCAAATTTTTGGCAGCTGTGTTTTCAGGGTCCAATGCAAGGGCAAATTGGGAAGCTTCGATTGCTTCATCAAATTTGGAGATTTGGAAAAAAGATTTAGACATTCTGAAAAAGGCCTTGACATTTTTTGGCTCGATTTGTAAACTTTCCCTGCAGTCATTAATTGCTCTTCTGAAATTTTTCAATTCCATATTACATGCGGCTCTGTTCAAATATAATGAGGCTATTAGCTGTCTGTCTAAACAGTTCATAGCTAAACCTTTGTTGTAGTATTCGATAGCGTTATGATATCTCTTCATTTTGTATTGATCATTCCCTTGGTTTTTAAAATTTAGGGCAACTTCACTCGCGGAACCTTCATATTGCAAAGCTTTCAAGGCTTCCAACTCCATGTTTTCACCACCTTCACCATCTGTGTCATCCAATTGTGTCATGAACAATGGAGATCTGTTCAACTCCTTCAACACATCCTCTGTTGACTTCTCGGCAAATTGTGCTAGTTGCGGTGGGAGAGCGGGGTCATTTGGACCTGGAACATATCTCTTTGGCTTATTTGATTCGTCAGACATCTTGATAAAAAGCTGCTTGGAGAACTTCCAAATGATTTAACATCAAGAGCTCATCGCTTATGCTGGAAAAATCTTGAAGCTTATTTTTTCCATCCGGACACCACATGCAAAGTACGCAATTTTGGGAGCTTTCGAGTCCCACGCTAACGCCAATTAATGTAACGGAATCGTCACAGCATGGTCAATGGTCATCCGCTGGAGTACACTGGATGTCGACTAGGAAATAGCTGAACAACGTTGAAGCAATATAGGGGATCGATGTTGACGGGAAAGGATCAGCATAGTAAATATTCATCTTTTTAACAAGAACATCGTATACATTATACCAATATAATGGATCCAATAATGAAATTTGATAACCCAGAAGAGCTTCACGTCTTCCAAACATCAATTTGTAGCATGTAATAAAGAGCCAGTGCTATTGGTAAAATTGCAAGTTGAGGTTCTTCATATCTGATTACGTAACGGTAGTGTGGCCGTTACCATTTTGAATTTGCCTGTGATTTGGTTCTCCAGATTTCCAAAACAACGTACAGCCGTGGGATCTTTAATAGATTCTTGAAGTGAGACGAGATGAGACTGACTGAAGTACTAGCACCAGTCTGCGCTCCAAAAAATTATTCCGAGTAACTGAAGAACACTCGTGAGTTGTGCTGAAAGTCCAGCGTTCTTTGTTGGCGAGTCATAGTCGTAAAGTTTACGATTCAAGCGACGTACTGATATTTAATACGGCTGGGTAAGCCGAAGGTGAAGGTACTGGTGGTCCAATTAACAATAGAATAATCGGAAGATCTTGAGAGCATCAACAAATGTCAGCTACTTATTCTCTTGTGGATCAATAGCAGGACAAATAAATAAGAATAGCTCCATGAGCAAAATGACCCCGACTAGCAATATCTCACATTTACCAAATGGAGTAAATGAAGCCCTCGGAGGCACATTCAGCACTAGTGCTAAACTAAAACAAAGAAGGTCCAGAATAATTCCACCAGAGAGGAGGAAAAAAGTTGCCAAAGCCTGTGATAGTTGCAAAAAGAGGAAGCAAAAGTGTAATGGGAATTTACCATGTGAAATTTGTGCTATCAAAGAGTTTGAATGTACTTATACTGGAATTGATAAGAGAAATTTGAAACCTTCCAGAAAGCAACAACAGAAACAACAAGATGATATCATGAGATCTACTTTAGGCTTACAACCGTCACTTCAGCCCTTACACGACTTCCCCATTAACTTTGAATCTGAAGACGCTGGGAAGAAAGAGACCGAGCAAATTACCAATGGAAATGATATGGTCTTGGTTCCTGAAAATGAAGGCTTGAACTCTCGATTATTATATGATAACAGTGGTAACCTGAGATACATTGGTGAATCATCAGCCGGATCATTTATTCCACAAACTCGTAAAATTTTCGAAAGAATACTGGGTGTTTCCAAATTTACACATGATCCACAAAGGTTTGCCATGGTTGACTCTTTGGCTAGGAAAGAGATCAGAAATCCGATAAAATTGCCCGATAGGAATTATGCAGTTCACCTATTCCATCTCTTTAGACTTAATGTGAAGAATGTCTTTTATATCTTTGAGGATGATTATTATGACGAGAGTTTGATCAACAAGACGTTAAATAATCCTCAAAATGCCTCGAAGAAAGATCTTTGTCTATTGTACCTCGTGCTGGGGATTGGTGCTATATTCCACAAGATTGAAAGACAGAGAAATGCATCACCCCCAGAATTCGATGCCCTTATTGAACCCCAACAACTCTATGGAAGCGCTCTTTGTCTTTTGAACCGAAGCCAAGATGATTGTAATATTTGGCTAGTTGAGGCATATCTTTTATTGTTTGTCTTTGAGGAACTGAATTCCACTAGAAACTCTTCATGGATTAGTTTGGGAATTGCAATACGTTATGCACAAGCATTAGGGTTGCATCGGAGATATGTTAACGAGTCTTTTAAAGATGAAAACCACATATTACACAGAAGAAAGCTTTTCAGAACACTCTACATAATGGATAGGACAAGTTCTATACATTTAGGAAGACCTTTGACCATAAATGACTTGGAATGGGATGATAGAGGCTCATTGGATGATACAAATGATTCACAGTATGACTTTTTGAAAGTTTGTTATCTGAATGGAAAAGTCATTGGTAAAGTCTATTACAATCCTTCCATTGGGATGGGAAATGCCCTTAAATTAGCTGTGGAGATGAAAACATTCACAATGAATAGTTCTTGCGTGAAGGCATTCAAATTTCAAAGAGAGTTAAATTATGAACGTGATCTGGGTCTACTATGGATTCATATGAATCACTTGAATGGTGTCATATTGCTATCAAGACCGTTTTTCTTTTTCAACTGTTTGATCAAGCTGAAAGTTATCAATTTTGATAAAGAATCGAAAAATGCCATCAATTTAAAGAATTTTTATCAATCATGCATCAGAGCTGCCATATTTGCCATTAAACTTGCTGATCATTATTTCAAAAACAAGGTGCAACCACTAAAGGGCCATACTTTAATTTCAACTATGCTTCATGCGGGCCTGGTATTGGGGATGGTGTTATTAATCCAATCACAGAATATTGACGATGACTTCAGCTGGACCCATTTGGATAGAGATGCTGAAAGTGTGGATTCTAGAGTTGTATGTGTGAATGCAATGTCCTCAGCCATCAAGATTCTTCGATATTATGGAGAAATTGACCCAACACCCTTGAGATATGGTGACATATTGGCCAAGATGATGGATGTCACTAAAATTGAAGAGTACCTCCAAGTACAAAAGGAAGCCAACATTAGACAGCCGCAGCCGCAACAACCACAACCACAACCACAACCGCAACTACCCCAGCAGAACTTGGTATCGACCCAAATGGAGAGTATCAACTTATCTTTCCCAACCTCATCGACAAGGTACGATTTGATACCACAGCAACAGCTACAGTACCCTGTTCCACAAGTACCTACTGGAACAGTTATCCAAACTTCAAGAGAAGTAGGTGCACACCAAGAGCCAACTCTGACTGAACACTCATTCGGGGTTGCCCCTTCACCTTATGTATCGTTCGGCTACAACAATGAAAAGTTTGAGGATTGGCTTTTCCCTAAGGTCGATTCGTTCCACAGAACTACGGCAACAACGACCACTCTCTTTGACACAGGTTCTGATCCCGACACAAGAAATCATGTGGGCTCTCCTGGATCTAATGCTTCTTCTAATTATGTCAATGATGATCTTTTTAAAGACCTCGCTGGACTAAATGATATGAGGACTGCAGGTGTTAACAGGCAATTTTTGGATGAATTTTTGTTTAATGTCGTTGATAGGAATAATCACGGAGGATCACAGTCATAAATGATTTCACTTTCGATAAGTTTCAATGGATGTTTAATTTTTAATGATTCTAATACAGTAGTTAACATTTGATGCACTTTTGTAAATCCCCAATTCAGATATTTCCCAATTCGGATGTTTTCGGCGTGTTTTCCCAATATTCCTCGGGACTGGGGAAAAAGAGATAACGAAATTGTACTCAAACTGTTGAAGTAAACACAATTCATTGAACCAATCCAAAAGCCTTGAGATGTCAGCAAAGAGTCAGAAGAAAAAGGAAGATAGTCAACTATTGCCATTCGCAGATGCTCCAAGTATAGGTATGTCGTGCTTCATAGTTTGTAAAGCAAAAGATAGTGACTAACCATCAAAATCAAGTCCGTGCTCATCAAAAGGATTCGTATTTCGAAAGCACTCTACTGAGTAAATTGCAAGATACTATTCAGATATTCACAGGTCAAAGATTTATTCATACACACCCTGAAGAGTTGCAAGTGCTTGCCAAGCTTCTCTACTTGTCATTGACTACTTTATTAGGCTCAAGAACATTAGGTGAAGAATACACTGATTTGATATATGTTTCTCGAAATGGTCGTCAGATACCCAAAAAGTTGAAGAGATTGGGGTTCATACTATCATATGCTATCTTACCATATTTGATCTCGAGACTAGTACGCAAAAAGTTTCAGAAGAATGAAGGAGAAGAAGAAGATGATGGCAAATTGGGGAAATTAACATGGAGAGCGAAGTTGGCCAAAATCTCATATTCTTCAGTGATGGATGTGATGATAAATTTCCATTTGGCAATTTTCTACCTAACGGGTTCTTATTATCAACTTTCCAAGAGACTATTTGGGATGCGTTACGCGTTTGGTCACCAAGTTAAGCAAAATGATGAAGCGTCCAGTTCAAGAGGTGGGTACGAACTACTTGGTGGTATCATTTTATCGCAGATTTTCTTTAAAACAGTGAGTAAGGCAAAAGAATTTTTCTCCAGTGATTCTGGAACAAATGATGATGATGAATCACAAGAATACATCTCTGAATCCAAAATATTGCGGAAAGTTCCTGATATAAATGATGACTTAAACATTGACCTATCGGACTCAAAACTCCTTCCATACATCCCAGAGAACTCTAGAAAGTGCATGCTTTGTCTTTCATACATGGTCAACCCAAGTTGTGCGCCTTGTGGGCATGTGTTTTGTTGGTCCTGTATATCGGATTGGAGTAGAGAACATCCTGAGTGTCCATTATGCAGACAGGCATTGACCGAACAGGCATTATTACCACTACGCTAGGTAAAAAGCCTCAAATCATAAGTAAATAGTATTTTGTATACATTCATACATGATAAATTGAAAAAAGTTATTGACCACCCATTGTAAACAAGAGTTGCTTCTTCTTCTTGTTCTTCTTACCATTTGAAGTTGTTGGTAAAGTTTCACCTAATGAGCTCAAGTTCAAAGATGAGCTAGCTGCAGAGGATGTTGCAGAACTTGTTGCGGAGTTGTTATCCCACATACCGTTCCCCTGAGGAATTGGATTAACACGCGGTATGACTCTTCTAGCAGGAGCGGATGGTAAAGCTGGGAACATATTATCATTCAATTTTGGAGCTGGAGCCTTTCTTACAACTGGAGCAGAGGATCTCTTTGGCTCCAAGTATGTTGGAACGTAGTTTGTAGATGGTGTACTATTCACGACAACTTTGGTTTTAGGTTTTGGTTTCAAGATGGTCTTATACTTGATATTGCTTTGTAGTGGGGCATATGTTGGTCCACGAGACACGGCTGGTAATGCTGGGAACTCTTCTTCCAGTTGCTTCTTTTTAGATTTGGCCTTGGATCTTGTACCACTTCCACCGGCACCCCATGATGCACCAAATATGTTCAAAGAGCTTGAAGAACCTGGTAAGGCTGGGAATTCAGTTTCTTGCTTTGCTGCATCTTCGTGTCTTTTAACCAGAGTGGATATATCGGTACGTTGTTGTGATTTTTCAGGTAGTAACTCAGATAATTCAGTCAATAATAGGTAAATATCATCTTCACTCACGTCTTTGAAAAGGTGTTTGTAGGATGTAAGTAATTGATTTGAAGTCAATAACGAATCTCTATACTGCTTATTCAAATCTTCAAATTCTTTAAACTCTGATGTAGAGTAGTTCAAATAATGTCTTGCTCTTTCCTCGAAACGCATACGCTTTGTTGCAGTGGATTGGCTTTGGTCTTCCACAGATGCACCTTGACGGCCGTTATTATTGTTATTGTTTCTGTTTCTTCCATTACTCGAACGGAAAGTGGATAATTGTGAATGGAATCTGTTATTGTTGTTACCATTAGTATAGTTAGCACCAACAACGTTGTTGACCCCGAATGCACTACCACCATGTTCACCAATCATATGGGCTTGTAAATCCAAATCATCGGCAAAGACCACAAATTTTTGATCCAAACATGTTTGCACATTACAGATGTAATGGTCACTTCTGAAATGGTCTTCCAATTGTGGATAGTTCTTGAAATATTGTGGATTACCTGGGTCTATTTGATCACAAACATGACATTTTTCATGGTTTTGTCTCAAATGTATCAGTTGTTCATCTTCAGAATAGAATCTCTGACCTTTACAGAATGGACACGTTGGATGACCTTTGAAACCTTTCCCATCACCTCTTGTTTGATGGTTTTGTAGTTGCTTTGTAGAGAAGATTTTGAACTCAGTTGGGAACGACTTCTTGTTTGAAGCACAGATGGTACAGATAAATCTGTCATGTTCCTCTTCCAAATGTTTTTTCAATGCGTCAAATGAGCCATGAACATCTTGACATAGGGTACATCTGTTCTCCAATAGTCCCATTGTGACATCGTATGCATGGTGAGATGTGAAATCAATTCCATATCTAACATTATCCTTGACGAAATCAGCATTAGTGAAGCTTGCAAAGGGTTTGGCAGTATCCTCAGTGAATATCAGTTTTTCATTCTCTGTTCTACAGACAAGACATGCCTTCTTATCGTACAGAGCTCTTTGACGGAATGTACAGACATGGCAAGTGACATGGTTACACGCGGACTTTGCTGCGATCTCGATTCTGTCAGCACAGATCACACACTGTTGGTTCTCGTCCAATTCTTCTTCGTCTTCATCTTTTTTGGAACCATCATTGGCGAAACTTCTTTTCCAAGAGGCGTTTGTCTTATTCGTGGTAGCTCCAGCTTCTTGTTTCTTAGGTTTATTGAACTGGCGTCTCGATCTAGTTGGAACCGTGTTACTCATCTTTTCTTGGGGCTTTTTTAACAGCTTTTTCTCCCTTAATAACCAAACAGTATGTAGTTTTTCACAAAAATCAGCACAGAAATACGTCTCTTTTCCTCCAAAAGTGGTCTAAACAGCCTGCTTTGTCACTGAGTACTAAACAAATTCAACGTCCATCGACGATGAGATGTCAATTTTTTTTTCGATTGCACTAAAAAAGTGCGAAATTTCCATACTAAAAATCCATTGGAATTCAGTCCTCAAATCAAGACCAAGGAAAAGTCACTGGAAAGTCTTTGAAAATGAACGTCAGTGCCACTGTTAACGTGTTCAGACTCCTCTTTAGTCCGAGTCTCTGCGTTCCTCATTTGACCGTGTCCTCGTTCGACAAGATTCCAGTCCCGTTGAAGTTCCCGAATCATACACCGAACATCAAGGCCATTGTCCTAGATAAAGATAACTGTTTTGCCAAAGCTCACGACGATAAAGTGTGGCCAGAGTATAAAGTGGGTATATGATATCATAAGGAATCTATCATCAAGTTATGACTGACATGTATCTGTAATTCTAGGACGCATGGGCCAATCTACGGAAATCCTATCCAGATGCCAGTTTACTCATCGTCAGCAATTCTGCTGGAACAAACGATGATAAGAACCATGAACAGGCCAAAATTTTAGAAGAACGAACTGGGGTCACAGTGCTGAGACACTCAACCAAGAAGCCAGGCTGCCATACAGAGATTATGGAATATTTTTTGAAAAATAAGATCGTAAATGGGCCCGAGGAAGTTGCAGTGGTTGGAGACCGTTTATTCACTGATATATTGATGGCGAACATGATGGGTGCCTGGGGGATCTGGGTTAGAGACGGTGTGATACGGTCTGAAAGTTTGATCTGTAAGATTGAGCGTAGTGTTTACTCTCAATTGACAGGCTCAAATAAACCAGTGTTACCACCAATCCCAAAGTACTACAAAGAGAAATAAGCAGAGGATACATGTATAATATAGACAGAACTGCTAATACTCATACAATTTGATTGTTTTGTTGCTGTGGGACTCAGAATGTTTATTTGTCAAGGATGTAGTTTCCCCAGATTTACACAAAAACCACTCGGACATTACATCCCACCACACAAAAAGTACTCCCATAGCCATCTTGAACCACTACAGACTGCTGATCCTTTAACCTAGTCAACGATCATCACCATGTCACTCCCATCATCGTCCTCATCAGAAGAGCCTGCACCAATAGACGTTGTTCCAGAAGGTCCAACAAGTTTTGTCGTTCCGGCAAACAGTGTCCGAATTGAAGGTTATTATAGAAATGCCTTGAAAGATCAACTTACATTCAGAGTGGGAGCTGATGAATTGGTTAAAGATATCGATCTATTGTACTCAACTAGATGTTTCTACAAGATAATGTGGTGCCGTATGGCTTGCTTGATGGCTGAATATATCTGTTTCTTCCTACTATTACCATTTGAAAACATCAAGGGAAGACCAAGCATTTGTGTCATATCTTCATTCTATCTCCTAGTGGTGGTGAGTACAAACTAATCACTGAAGCTTAAGATTATAGCTTACTAACTGTTCTGATAAGTGTCTTGGTGGATTCTTTTTACACATTCAAGGTTCCACAGTGGTTCCAACAAGGCTATCATACTTTTCACATATATGGTCAATAGGTTTACAATTTACTGCTGTTTTGTTGAATTTCTGGTCATTTATGGCAGTGGTCCTCACAAAAGAGACATTTGTTAGCGTGGTATACACAGAAGAAGGTGCAGAAACCACAAGTTTGGATCTAACGCCATACTTCAAATTGGTTACAGGTTTGATCTCAATCATATCAGTATTTGCATTGTACGAATGATACCACAATTTTCAACCGCCAAGTTGACAGTTACTAACAAAACATAAGAGTCTTTACATTGATTGGTGCAATAATATATGCTCGAGGTTACTATAGACTTACAAACAGAATCTACAAGATGTCTAACAAAGCTGTTTTCTACAAGAGACAATATTTGGAGCCCGGCGAGGATATTAGGATGAAGGATATTGATACAGAGAGCTCTGAACATAGAGTAGAGATAGAGGAGTTGAGCAAAGAAATCCAAAGAATGATTGAAGACCGTTTTAGCTGATTGCAATAATTAAAATGTCAAGTTAATTTTATCCCGCGGCTTCTCCGCGGACATTTGCTTATTAGTGTAGTGTCCTTAACAACCGAGTTTTTTTTTAATTTTTTTTTGTAGTAGGCAAAAAAATCTATTATGTCTAGTAAATTCTATAAGAGATCAGAGACTGTGAATTTTGAACGGCTGGAAGTGTGAAGTAATTGAAGCAGAGATGGACAAATTTATGGAGAACAGTGACGATGAGAACGAAGATTTTCAACAATTAGACTCGGAAGAAGAGTCGGTGGCTCAAACGTCTAGAAGACTAGACTCTGATGATGATGATGAGGAAGTAGATACCAGAAAATCTGTGAAGAAGAGTACGTTCGATGCTTTTGATGATGAAGAGGAAGACAACGATGATGAAGAAGAAGAAATAGAATCAGAGAAAAAAGAAGCTAAAAAAGGCGGATCAGAGGAACAACAAAACTTGAATGAACTGTTTAGAAAATCCAAATTACAGAAATTGAAAGCTAAAAAGCCAAAGGGTAAGACCGGTGTTGTATACTTGTCAAAGATCCCACCATATATGAAACCTGCCAAGATGAGACAAGTGCTTTCAAGATTCGGAGAAGTTGATAGATTGTTTTTGAAGAAGGAACTACAGCATAAGTATAAACAACGTTTAATGCAAGGTGGTAACAAGAAGATAAAGTATGAAGAAGGTTGGGCTGAATTCATTAGAAAGAAGGACGCTAAGACATGTGCTGATACTTTAAATGGTAATATCTTAGGTGGTAAAAAGGGTAATTTCTATTATGATGATGTTATGAATGTTAAATATTTGTCAGGTTTCAAATGGGCCGATTTGACTGCTCAAATCTCCGCTGAGAATGAAGCTAGACAATCTAAGTTACAGATGGAAATCTCACAAGCTAATAAATTGAACAAGACATTCATCAAGAACGTTGAGAAGTCCAAGATGATTGAGAATATCAAGAGTAAGAAAGGTGGTGATGCTAAAGGTGATAAAGAGGACGAACCAAGAAGAACTTTTGAACAAAGAAAAGTCAACTCTACAAGAGCCGATGCTCCTGAGAAGTACAAGACTAAGAATGACTCCAAACTTGAAGGTGTTTTGTCCAAAGTTTTTTAAAATTGAAAGGAATAACTAATTTGTTAGAATTGAGAGTTGTAGTTTATATTTCCGAGGGCTCATCGCGCCATACGAACATAACCAGCCATCCCCGGAATTTAATTTTTTTTTTACCTGTACGGGAAAATTTTTTTTGTATGGTAATTTTTTTCAAGTACTTATTTTATTCCTAGTGCTGGTTACTATTCATTGACTATCACTTTATTGATTGTTCAATTGATCAACAGGCTAACAAGGAAGCAATGGGTACCGGGAAGAAAGAAAAGCAACGTAGAGTTCGTGAGAACGATACCAGAGATGGTAACTTACGTCTCAAAGGTGAAAATTTTTACCGTGATGCTAAAAAAGTTGCCCATTTGAATATGTACAAACAAGGTCGTGCTATTCGTAACAAAGATGGTAAGATCATCAAGGCTGCTGCATTGCAGGATACCAAATTACCATCTGCTAGAGTTGATCCTAACCGTCGTTGGTTCGGTAACACAAGAGTTATCTCTCAAGATGCCCTAACACATTTCAGAGATGCCCTTGGAGAGAAGAAACAAGATTCTTATCAGTTTTTATTGAGAAGAAACAAATTGCCAATGTCATTATTAGAAGAGAAAGATACTACAGAATCACCAACTAACAAGATTTTGGAAACTGAATCTTTTGAAACTACTTTTGGTCCAAAAGCTCAACGTAAAAGACCAAGAGTCGCTGTTTCTTCATTGGAAGAATTGGTTGAAAGCACCGATAAAGATCAAACCCAATTTGATGAAAAGAATGAATTAGCTTCCACCTTAGGGTTGATGGGTAATGTCGATACTGATGGTTGGAGTGCTGAAGCTAAAGAGGCTATTTTCCACAAGGGTCAATCCAAACGTATTTGGAACGAATTGTACAAAGTTATCGATTCCTCTGATGTTGTTATCCATGTTTTGGATGCTAGAGATCCATTGGGTACTAGATGTGCCTCTGTTGAACAATATATTAAGAAAGAAGCTGCTCACAAGCATTTGATTTTCGTTTTGAACAAGTGTGATTTAGTTCCAACTTGGGTTGCAGTAAGTTGATTTTTTTACTACTAACGTTTCCAAGCATTTTAGCATACTCTATGAAATTCCTTTGATATCCTTTCTTGAAACCCAAAGTTTTTGTCAGGACGATTTTTGCAACATTTTCATATGTTACTTTTTTAAAACAAAATTGTCTGTTACAACTTTGGAAGAATAATAGTTTTCCGCTTCTTGATTGTTCGTTCTGAATTTTCTCGAAATAATGAAACATCGTTCTGATGCTTTTCATATAGGATTACGGAGGATCTTATGAGTTGAACTCAGAATCACCTTGGGTGAATTTAAACTGGATGATGTTCGTAGTAAAGAACCTCACAATCAAAGTATATATAGCTTGTTTTTTCTCATTTCATTATATAGCTGTCAAAATGGGGTTCAAAGGATTTATTGGAGTGTGTTATTATGTGAAGGATTCGTTTGTTATTGTTGAATCATTGTTACTAACATTTCGTTTCTTTAGGCTGCTTGGGTTAAACACCTTTCTAAAGATCACCCAACTTTAGCTTTCCATGCTTCCATTACCAACTCATTTGGTAAAGGTTCATTGATTCAATTGTTGCGTCAATTCTCCGTCCTACATCCAGACCGTAAACAAATTTCTGTCGGTTTCATTGGTTATCCAAACACTGGTAAATCCAGTATCATTAACACTTTGAGAAGAAAGAAGGTTTGTACCGTGGCTCCTATTCCTGGTGAAACTAAAGTCTGGCAATATATCACTTTGATGAAGAAGATTTTCTTGATTGATTGTCCAGGTATTGTCCCACCTTCATCTAAAGATACTGAAGAAGATATTTTGTTCAGAGGTGTTGTTAGAGTGGAACACGTTCATCATGCTGAACAATATATTCCAGGTGTTTTGAAGAGATGTAAAAGACAACATTTGGAAAGAACATATGAAATCTCTGGTTGGAAAGACAGTACTGAGTTCATTGAGTTACTTGCCAGAAAGCATGGTAGATTACTAAAAGGTGGTGAACCAGATGAACAAGGTATCGCCAAGTTAGTCATTAATGATTTCAACAGAGGTAAGATTCCATGGTTTGTTCCTCCACCAGAAGATGAAGAAAGACCAAACAAGAGGGCTCGTGTTGAAGAAGAAGAAAGTCAAGAAGGTCAAGAAGAACAAGAATCAACTGAACAAGCTGAAGAAAAAGAATCCAGTGAAGAACCTGCTGAATCACAAGATGATACCAAGACCGAATGGAAGGGTTTCACTGATTAAGCATTTGCATTGTTCTTTTAACTAGTATGGGGGTTTAGCGTTTTCAGTTCTCGGTGTTGTATTCTCTTGTGTCTTTGTTGGGTTATAATTTATTGCATAGTTTTTTTCTTGTACATTATACATATATATTTTGATTTAGCTCTATGGGAATAATGTTTTGAAATTAATAATTATAGAATTAATAGTATAAAGGATTCTGGTATACGAGTTGATAGGTGTAGAACACATTCGCGGCATTCGCGGTAGGAACCACGAAAAATAAACAAAGACCAGCGCTAATAAACATTATACTAGATAATATATATTGCAGTATGAAGACTTAAAGAGACCGGAAATCCAGTGGCAAGAAGAATTGAAGCTATGGAAACTGACGAACTAAGAGTGGCAAAGATCGCTAATGAACTGCACCAGACGATTGCTGAACAGATAGAAGCTAATAAAACTCAGAACAATAGTGGTAACATAGATGAGCTGCTGAACTCTATAGATCAGTTCCAACCATGTCCTCAATTGTTGGATAAACATCTAAAACACTATGTCAATGAGCTACTGGAAACTTATATCCACTCTCAGGCAACATGGACTGCAACAGCATTCTACACATTTGGTAAAGTTGTCACTAGTAAGAAGATGCTAAACTTTATGAAAACTGATATAAGTCTGATCCCACTAGTGCTATCGAGACTATTGAACCATGAATCTATACATTGGCATGAAAAGTACTTGTTGCTCTGTTGGGCCACTGTTCTTTGTCTAACACCTTTTAAATTGGATACACTGAGAAAGAACAGTAAGCAAGAGCTATTCCAATTAGGCTTGCATTTCAGTAAGTTATCAGGGCCTTTGCAACCACTAGGATCACGTCTATTAGCATCATTGATTACAAGAAGCGATTGTCAAGAACAGTTTAATGATTTCATCGGTCTGTTATTGAATAATAATATCAACACTAAATGGGGGATTATTGAGAAAATGGGACATTTACAAACACTGAATGTTGCACTACAAAAAGATTCAAACTCTTTATTCAATCCAGTACTACCCAAACTGCTGGACTTCTTAAAACTACAAGAAACCGATGAGAGCGTGATCGATTATATCGTGAAGATATACCCGAAAATCACCAAATTGCTAGTCGATGAGGACAGGTATGATGAGATTGAAGACATTATCACATTCTTCTTTTACAATTTTGCCAACAAAAATACAGACACTAGGTTTTTGCTGGCGAAGAAATTTGTCAAACTTATTAGCCAAGTTGACTCCTGCCTAGGTATTGACATCATGTTAGAAGTCATGGAGTCTACAAAGGAACTTGTGGGTGAATCATTTGAGACAGTAAACTCTGATAAACTTCATACACATCTACTAGTGATTGCTGAATTACACAGATTAACATTGATAGATCCACCGGGGTATAAGGATGTTGAACAGATCTTGAGTAAAACACTATTTTTCCAACAATCGAGAATAACGTTCGTCGCTGGTTCAAACATACGTGATGCCTCAAATTTCATCTGTTGGTCACTTTTCAAATACAATAGGGATGTGGATCTTGATATAGCCATGTCAATATTTACAAAATTGTTACTGGTCTCATGCTTTGACAAAGACTTGATGATCAGAAGATCATCTACCGCCGCATTACAAGAGCTGATTGGTAGATATGGGAACAATATATGGGAGAAGTTTTTCCCAAGTGAGGAAAACACTTCAAGGAACATAAAGACTGTGGAAATATTGGATTATGTTGATCTTGGCTCATCTTTCAAATCGCATTATGACATCCCATTGAAATTGTTAAGTATTTTCCCTTCGTTGAGACCAGAGTTTGTGAAATTTCTTGCCACTAATACCTACAATATCGATACGGAAGTCGTTAAACAGAGTGCTAAATCTTTGGCATTGCTGCTAAAAGAATCCGACAAATCGACGCTCAATAAAATCATAGGGGAGCACCTTCTGAGCACAGGGGATAAATTCAAATCGTTTTATGTGTTGGCAGAACTTTTACCGTTGGTCAACAATATTGATGAACATTCAACTGCCTTAAATTCAGTCTTTGCAGAAATCAAGATAAACCACCATAAAGATCCTCTTTTCGGTCTATCGTCATACTTGTCTCTATTTAATGTCCTACTACAGTTTGGATATATACCATCCGATCATGATCTAGATAATCTTTTTGGTGTCATCAGAGTCAATAATGACGAGTTGCAGAAGACACTGTTCAAAATCGCACCAAACTTAAAACTTAGTGGGCCATACTGGGATAAATGGCTCTACTATATGAAAAATAATAATAGAACCACTGCTGCCTGTGTTAGTTTGCTACCCGACTTTCCATCTAAGGTTATGGATGTTCTTCCCTTAATATTGAGCGATAGAGTCGATGCAGAGACTAGGGCATCAATGATAGGTTCAATATCAGAGTACCTAACTTTTGGTGGCCAATTGGACCTAGTCACTTTACAGGTATTGATTGAACAACTGGACGATTACACAATTTCTGAACAAGGTGACGTTGGGAACAAAATAAGATCGTCCACTATCAGGCTTATCGATTCTAATATTTCTTTATTCCAATTGGAAGAGCTGAAACCACATGTTGTTCATAGACTTTTAAGATTGTCAGGTGAACCTATTGACAAAACCAGATTGGACAGTTTGAAGCTATTGCACAAACTACTTGATCTACCACTACCTGAGAGCATTGACTCTTTTTCACTTGATGACTATTTCCAATACTTGATGAAATTTTATCACCAAAACTTCATAGAAAACAAAGAGTTCAGCATCGAATTTTGGAGAGGTTACATCTTCACATGTGGTGCATTGAAAGCTACTGATTCTTTAATAGTCGCCTCTTTAACAAATTTCCTGAAACACTACGACACACAATTCTCTCCAAAGGAGCAAGAAACAACTTTGTTTAACCTTGCTGCTGTTATCAAGCCAGAATCTGAGAAACTCAAAGGTAACTCATCACATGCTCAAAGGGCCAACAAGACCTTATTAGTCGGGTTACAATTCTGGTCAAGGATCTTGGATGCCAACATATCAATACCTGAAAGCTTCCCATTGAAAGGTCTCTATGTCAGAATCTATAACTTGCATCTAAACACCAAAAACATTGTGAGACTGTCCTCATCGATCAAGATTTTCGGACATTTAGCGAACTTGTCAATGGTGGAACCTCTGAAAAGACTATGTTGGCTAATGGTTAACCATCCCATCGCGAGAGTTCGCGTGTTGGCCAGTGAGGAGTTGTTTGGTGTTTATAATGAGAGATTACTGGTCTCTATGGATGATGAGTTTAAGAATAAGGTCTCTGAAGTGCTGAAGACAATCAAGGAAACGGATTGGAATAAGACTGATCTGAAGATACGGGAACCCGATGTCTTTCAACCATTAAATTGAAAATGAATAATAAATGTGATTGGATATAGTCTATATACACGTCACGCGGAATCGGTCAACGACTCTATGTACGATTGATGTTTGTTTTTCAACACTTTGGCATCACGATTATCGTAGTTTGCCTGCTCAGAAGTATCTGTCACAGGATTGTACTCATTGAAGAAATAGCCATCTATATCTTTGATATCCAATCCTTTTTCCTTTATGTCTTGTTCAACATGGAGTCTTCTAAACCCATCTAATACCTCAATAGGGGATTTTGATAGTTTTCCTTCATAAGCTAGCAAAACTTTGGCGACATTGTCTTCATCTGTGTAATGTTTTTCATTTAATGTCTTGTGTACTCTCTCGATATGCTTGTAAGACTCCTTAATCGATGTTGTTCTCAGAATTTCCAGGATTCGAGGCGATATCGTCTTTGTCTCCAGTCTTCTAAAGTAGTTGTATAAATAATAAACCAATTGCTTGAAATCGAGCTCCGCTTGATCCGCACTAAAACAGTTGATTATCAAGATTGCATATTCCTTCTCAGTGAATTTAATACCTAGTTGATCTTGAGCAAATCTGAAAAGTTCAGCAGTAACCATTGGTGATCTCATTGGCATGGCGGACAATGAATGAAACAAGATCTGGTACGTTTGCACATTGGCATATTGAAGTGGTAGCACGGAGTATGCCTTGATAACACCACTGATATTTGTGACACCTGCCAATGTTTTCAAATATAGATTGATATACAGACTTTTAACATTTGAAGATATCTTGGGATCATCCAATAATACCTTATCAATGGACATTACGACATCTCGAATTGTCACCGACTCATTTTGCCTAAAAGGTGCCATCATCCAATGAGCCAGGAAGTCATAATCACGAGTCTGATGGACCTGGTCTTCTGTAGAGATTTCACTGAGTAGTCTGTATATATCATGGAGTGGTGTATTTGTATTGAAAAACACTTCCAATACTTTGGATCTTTCGAAAGAGACATCACTTTTGGGTGATAGTTTGTTAAATTTGAGGAATTTATCCAAGTCACCTCTTCTTGCCAATAGCTGTGCTATTAGCTTCTTTTCGAAGGCTGATATCTGGGAAATATGAGGTTTGCACAAGTGATCATTTGAATTGAGTAATATATCCAACATGAAGAGATCGGTCCGCTCTAACGTAACTGTTAACAGATTGTGAAACTCCTCAGCGGTCAAGGAATCGTAATTGTTTTTTAGGAATGTGTAAAAAAAGTCCAGTTTTTCCGTCTCCACATTCTTCTCTATAGCCATAGCCAAAGTAACCACGACGTCCACTTTCATCTTTTGTAACAGTGATTGACGATGTTTATCCTCTGTTTCTAGATTATTTGCAAAATCAATAGCATGCGTCATGGATTGTATTCTTAAGCGATTGAGTTTCGAGCCTAGAGATGTGATGAAAGGTTTATAAGCAATTCTATAAGCGTATAGCGGATACAAATTGTCAAAGTAACCGTCTTGCTTCAATTGATCAACGATGAGAGCGTATTGCTCCAATGCAGCAGTATTAGAAATCGAGCCGCAACTAATAAATTTCTCTGCAGTCTCTAGTAACAGCTTGGTATCGATTGGTTCATTTGGATTAAGTTCCAAGGTATATGCTAGCAGATTGACTGAAAGGTCTCGAGCCATTGGTAATTTTTGCATATCGTTTGCCCTTATTATACTGTGTAACTGGAGTACATCTTTTGTCGACATTCGAGACTTGTTGAGCTTGCCCTTCAGGAGCTCCACAGCGACAACATCGTTCTTTCCTCGCAGTTGATCCAGTATTTGCTCTAGCCCCTCCCATATCTTAACCAATTGGTCATTTGCCGGTATATCTTTCTCTTGTGGTATTGTGATATCATTTAATGTTTCATCAGCGGCAAGATTGTGGAGACATTGTTTCCCTAAATTGACAGGCCAAAACTTGGGCGGTAGGCTCTTTATAGCCACCAGCGAGTAGTTTCTCCTTATAAGTAGCGACAGCTGCCTTATTGAGCTTTTTGAAGCTGATCTCAGCATTGCTTGTTTGTATTGTTGATTTCCTTGAGTTTTGATACAATAGAGAAATAAGTTTTCCCATTGTTGTTTCGGAAATAACAAACAAAATGTGGAGCTATCAGATCAACTACATATAATTCTCGAGAAGCCAAATCAACAACAATTGGCCTTGACAATGATGATGATGAGATCAAATCGACTGCTTAAGAGTACAGCTTTGGCGAGAAACTACGCTACAAAGCCATACGAAGTTTTTGACCGAGGAGTCAAGCTCACGCAGAGGAATCGTATGGGGGCATCTCCACAATCAGAACATGTCGAATACTTGCGGAACGAAGCAGCTAGGAAGACAATTGAAAGACTAGCATTCATCAAGAGAGATTTCCCCAAACTGTTGGACCTAGGTTGTCATTCGGGGAATCTTGAGGTCGCCTTGTGTGAAGATAGTGCACATGATGCAGATACACAGTTGGTACGTGAGAAATTGAACGAGATCTTGATGATGGATAGTTCTGAGAAGATGTTGCATAGATGGGATGATCATAGGTATAACCGTGAATTGAACGTGGTTAAAGTTGTTGGTGACGAGGAGAAGTTGAACCATCCTGCATTGGTGAGGAATAGTTTTGATGCTGTGATTTCGAATCTTTCATTACATTGGGTCAATGAGTTACCATTGGCCCTAGCTAAGATCAACACATTATTGAAGCCGGATGGATTGTTTCTTGCCAGTATGATCTGTGAAGACTCCATATTCGAACTACGCACTTCATTACAATTGGCTGAATTGGAGAGGAAGAATGGGATTTCGATGGGTAGGATCTCACCAATGATCAAAGTCGATGATATGACCTCATTATTGAAGAATGCAAAGTTCAATATGGTCACAATTGATGTTGAAGAAGTCATTGTTAATTATCCCAATATATTCAGTATAATGGAGGATCTACAATTGATGGGTGAGAACAATGCAAACAAGACAGGGTTTGAAATCTTGAGTCCAGAAGTACTATTAAGTGCACAGGCTATATATCAGAAGTTCCATGGGGATGAAGATGGGACATTACCTTTGACTTTCAGATTGATGTTCATGATTGGTTGGAAAGAGAGTGCTAGTCAACCTAAGCCTTTGGAAAGAGGAAGTGGGAATGTGAACTTGAAAGATATACTATAGATCTTAGTTACGGCGCTCCAGATCTTGATTCTTATTTATTACCAATCATATTTATTCATATACTTCGACTAGATCTCAACGTACAAGAAACGTTAAGCTAAGTAAGTTAACAGGCCAGCTCTGGTTTGTGTGCGGCCAGGTCCCGATAGTCCAGCCAAGCACCACGGCCTAGTGAGATCCCTGTGAGATCTGAGCGGGAGCGCTTAATTCTTGATATCTTCGGGGGTCTGCCGAAGGGCAAATGTTCACCGACACCGTTGGAATTCTGAGGAAGACCTGTGACTAATCCATGAAAACTATACAGAGGAAGTGTGTAGTTGTTCATTAGAGCATGTTTATATCAAAGCCAATATTAATACTTAATACAGTGTTATATGTTCAACAAAGGAAGGTCCAAAAAATTAGGTGCAAAAATGAATGGTACGGGAGTCGAACCCGTGCCTAGTGCTTGGAAGGCACTTATACTACCGTTATACTAACCATCCCACTTGGTTGATGAATAAGCATTCGTGAAGATCCATTATCTGTGAAAAACGGTAGGGGCAACACCCGCAAATTTCTACCTCCACTCTCTCATTAACGTCTTTTGTATCCCCTTTTTGATGCTATCGTAGGCCTGAGTACCATATCAAGCCAGACATATTATTCATTAGACACCAGAACCCTTTAAAAAGTCGGATTAAGTGGTCGTGGTTATCCAGCCCGTGGCGTTAAGAAGTTGACTAATGGCCCCATGGGAAACGATGTCCGTCGCTGATTGCAAGTGTTTGAATTTTTTTTCGTGGAGGCCAATTTGCGGGATCCAAGGAGCGACCCCAGATTTAGGCATTGGATTCAAGGATTCAAGAGGTGTTCAGTGGAGGAGATAGATTGTAGTAGATAGTGGAATAGTGATTGTAGTACTGTAGAGATGTGGGTGTGGCTATGTGTTTAATTAGTAGTCTATTGTGGAGCCGTTGTAGTTGACTTTCCTGGAGATCATCGCCAATGAGGAATTTACTGGATAAAGATAAAGAAGCATTGTTGAGATGGGCACGGACAATTTGCGAAGACCAAACCGACAAAGGAACAACTATAAAAGGGCAGCAGGATCCTCTCTTGACCATCTTCAACATACAACAGTTTACTCTAACTCCATGATCACAGTTGTTCTCAGAAATACGTATAGACTTCCAAGAACACCACACACACTCCTCTTCAAAGCATACTTATCAACAACAACAACACTGAGAAACAACAATAAGAACAACAAAATGGTTGAAACTATCAAGCTACACACCTCTTTGGAATCCTACCCAAAGCAACACATCGCCAAGGGCACAGAGCCATACTTGACCCCAAACTTCATCAACAACGAGTTCACAAAGTCAGCCGCCACTGAATGGTACGACTTGCACGATCCAGCCACCAACCAAGTCATTTCCAAAGTCCCACAAACCACTGATGCCGAATTGGAAGAAGCCATCCAATTGGCCCACAAGACTTTCAAGTCATGGAAGAAAGTCTCGATCATGAAGAGACAACAATACTTGTTCAAATTTGTCGAATTGATCAAGAAGAACCATGATCGTTTAGCCGCTGTTATTGTCGCTGAACAAGGTAAAACATTTGATGACGCTAAAGGTGATGTCCTTAGAGGGTTACAAGTTGCCGAATACGGTACCAGTATCACCACTGAGTTGCAAGGTGTTCAATTAGAAGTTGCCACTGATATGGAAACTTTGATGATTAGAGAACCATTGGGTGTCATTGCCGCCATTTGTCCATTCAACTTCCCAGCCATGATCCCACTATGGACCATCCCATTAGTTATTGCCACTGGTAACACTGCTGTGATCAAACCATCTGAAAGAGATCCAGGTGCCGCTATGATCTTTGCCGAATTGCTTGTCGAGGCTGGTATCCCACCAGGTGTTATCAACTTGGTCCATGGTAAAGTGCCAACTGTTAACAAATTGTTGGAACACGAACACATTAGAGCCATTCAATTTGTTGGTTCCTCGAAAGCTGGTGACTACATTTATCAAAAGGGTATTCAAAACGGTAAGAGAGTCCAAGCTAACTTGGCTGCTAAGAACCATGTTGTCGTTGTTCCAGATGCCAACAAGGCCCAATTCATTAATTCCGTCACTGGTGCCTTTGCAGGTGCTGCTGGTCAACGTTGTATGGCTGCCAGTGTCCTTGTCACTGTTGGTGAAACTAAAGAATGGATCTCAGATGTTATCAAGGCTGCTAAAGATTTGAAAGTTGGTTCCGGTTTCGACAAGGCCTCTCACTTGGGTCCATTAATCTCCAAACAGGCATTGGACAGAGCCCATGATATCATTGCCAAAGGTGTTGAACAAGGTGCTAAAGTTGAATTAGATGGTCGTGACATTAAAGTTGAAGGTTTTGAAGAAGGTTACTTTTTAGGTCCAACCATCTTGTCCAATGTTAAACCAGACAACATTGCCTACGTTGAAGAGATCTTTGCTCCAGTGCTAAGTATCATCAGCGTCGACACTTTGGACGAGGCCATTGAATTGGTTAATTCAAACCCATACGGTAACGGTGTTGCCCTATTCACCACCTCGGGGATCCAAGCCAAGAAATTCACCAAGAACATTGAACCAGGTCAAGTTGGTATCAATGTCCCAATCCCAGTGCCATTACCAATGTTCTCCTTCACCGGTAACAAAGGTTCCTTCAATGGTGACTTGAACTTTTATGGAAAGGCCGGTTTGACCTTCTTGACCCAGGCAAAGACCATCACCAGCTTGTGGAAGACCAGCTTGATTGACGAGACCAAGCCATCCACCTCCATGCCAACCCAGGAGTAAACCACCTAAATAATCCCTATTTAACCTGTATAATGAAATAATTAATTTGAGATTGATTCGATATGTGTTTACGTAATCGCCGAGATGATTTCAAAAGCCCTGGATCAAAAACAGCTCCGAAATCCAAAGAAACATCGCATGCAAACGCTGCGCCATAAATACCACCGCCAAAGCCCTGGAGGAAACAATCCACCCCTGATTTCTTGCTATAACCTTGGCACTTTATTATTTAAAAGGGGAGTGCCAGCTACTACATTCAGTTCACTCGGCCATGATGAGAACACTGGATCCAGCGGTGAACATGAGTTACACTCCTGAATACTCGGATGAGTTACTCGGTGTCATCATCGAGATTTACAAAGAGGAGGTGAAACCGTACTTGACGGACTTGAAACTGAACAAGATGATTGATCTGATAGAGACCGCACAGTCGATGTTTGAGAACTATCATACGAATCTCCAAATTGGTGAGTTTAAACGATGTTTGAGATTTTATGTTGTTGGGTTGTTTTACATATACTTGATAATACCCAACTCGATCCAGTTCCAGATCAAGAACAAGAATTATGAGTTGTTCATCTTCTTGAAACAGTTGTTCGAAAAGGAGCTAAACATGAATAATGTCAAATTGCAAACTGTTCATTATATTGGGTACTTGTCAGAAAAATTCACTAGCAATCATATTGAAACGTTGAGGCGGTCCAAGAGATCAAACACATTACCCACATTGCAAGTGGACACTGGTGCCTCAGATCATCACAAGCATAGTCATCATCATCATAATCATCATAATAAGCATATAAATCAAGATGAATTAAGAGTTCAGGATCATGCGGCTGAGCCAATATCACCAATATCGTCTCATGGTAGCTCATCTTCATTATCATCAACAAATTCATCTATAGTGGAACAAGATTTATGGTCACCACCAGACTTACAACCTAATGATCAACTTCGACTGGCAGCTGACAATTATTCTACTGATTCATTATCAAAATTTCCAGAATTACCAACACATGCACCACCACCTCCTCCTCCACAATCACAAAGTAATGAACAACAGGAAATCCCATCTTCAAACTCAGTACCTGACTTGACAGCCCATGAAACACATAGGTCACCTTCCCCATTATCACCAAACCAAGTACGCATCAAGCATGCAAACACTTTACCAACAAGTTTCCAACCTACACCTATCCCAATAAACTCTAATAACGAAGTGGACTATTTCCCTACTGCGGAATACATGACCCAGAACCAAGCACGGAAACGCTCAAACCAATCCGTTTATGTTAATGAAGACGATGACGATATGAATCAACTACCTATAATCAGTTCGAAATTGCTATACGAAGAATTATCAAGCGGTCAGGCATATTTGTTATTATTCGATTTGAGAAGAAGTAAGAGTTTCCAAGTTAATCACATTGCATATGATAACGTCCTAAATATTGATCCTGCTAATTTGAAACAAGTGGCAGATTACCAAGATTTATCAGATTTGTTGAAACTCGTGATGACTCCACATGATTGGTACAAGTTTAGACATATTAAATCATTTGAGAAAGTGGTGATCTATACAGATAATAAAAATTTCCTAAGGGCAGATTTCGACTATATCACAAAATTCATCTCTGTCATTGGTGATGAGATTAAGAAATTTGAGATCTTGAAAGGTGGGTTTGATTCATGGGTGAAATACTTATCGAAAACACAAGTCCATGGTGAGGATATCAAGTTTAAAAGTAGGACTACACCTTTGAAAAGCATGGTGCCAGCAGTTCCAAATCATCAACCACCATCAGTGCCTTCTAGTCAAGAGTCACAAGTACCATATGATTATGGGAAGTTCTTACCACAATATGCACCACCATCTGTACCACCACCTCAATTGCAAAATGATAGATCCCTGAATGGTGGTGATATGATGAATGGAGTTAGTAATAGAGGACCAGCTCCACCGATGCATGGATACCCATTACAGTATCAAAGACCACAACAACCTACACCACAAGCATACCCACAGGCTCAATACTATAGTAATCCACCATTACAGCAGCAACAACAGCAACCCCATGTCCCTATACCCATGAGTCAACCATTGTTACAAAATCCACCATTACAACAGCAGTATCATTACAACCCACAGTTCCAACAATCACCATTACAGGCACCATTACAGGCACCACCACCACCACAACAACAGCCATTCATTCCACAAATCCCACAATACCAAGTTCAACGCACATCTGCTTTTAGAAACATTGATACGAGACAACGCGCGGATAGTATCCCTACATTACAAAAATCCAATGACCCCTTTGTACGCCTCTCCATCACCGGGTTGAGGAACCTGAGCAATACGTGTTACATCAACAGTATGCTACAATGTCTCTTCGCCAGTGACCAATTCCGGAATATTTTCCTCAATACATCACAATACGAATCCTATATCAATCCGAAATTCGCCAAGTCCAAAATCTCACCTTCGTTATCGACATTGTTCAAGAAGATGTATTTGAATGGTGGTTGTTCCATTGTTCCCTCGGGGTTTTTGAAGAATTGTAATCAATTAAGACCAGATTTGAAGATCCCTTCTGAACAACAGGATACTCAGGAGTTTCTAATGTTTTTATTGGATCAATTACATGATGAGTTGTCGAATTCGAATGCCGTGGTTAATGATTTCCCACAGTTGATGCAATATGATTCTTCGTTAGGTGAAGACTATGTTAAATGGTCTGAAGGTTTGTTTAAATTGGGGTTATCACCAATAAGCGAGTATTTCCAAGGTCAATTGAAAGATTCGTTGAAATGCTTGAAATGTGGATTTGAAAGTTCGAATTTCTCGACTTTTTACATGTTGAGTCTTGTTATCCCTAAAGTGAACACTTTTGGTAAGAAGTTGAAGAAAGTCACATTGGAGGATTGTATTAGTATGTTTACGAATGAGGAGATTATGACTGGTGAGAATGCATGGGATTGTCCCAAGTGTGGGAAAAGTGCTACGCAGAGTCATTTTCATGGGAAATCCTCCAGTTCGAAGAAGTCCAAGGGTTCATCATTGTTATCAGCGGACAATGACAATAACTCTGAAGATTCTAGGAGACACAAGTTACATTTTGGTAGTGGTCTTTTCCGGAATAGATCCAATTCACCAAATAAGAAACCTTCATCGATGTCCACTTCGAAATCGTCATCAAAATCTGTTAAATCGTTAAATTTCGTTAGACTACCACCCATCCTAATTATCCACCTTTCAAGATTCCTCTTTTATGATTTCAACACAAAGGATACCACCGTTGTGCAATATCCCCTAATACTAGAATTCAACTATAACAACCAGCTAGTCCAATACAAGCTATTCGGTGTGGTGAATCATGATGGGACTTTGAAATCGGGCCATTATACTTCGATTGCTAATAAGTCCTTAACGCATTCGTTGAAGGAACCTGAGTGGTACTATTTTGATGATGAGACTGTGAAGAGGACTCGTCATGGAGACGTGCGTGAGGATAGCCATTTGGCTAGTAGTGAGGTGTATGTCTTGTTTTACGAGAGGATTAACTAGAGGTATTATAGTTAGATTATAGTTTTGCATATACAGTTCAAGCATGGATGTTGAAGCGTTTTTGAATGTGTTCAGCCATTGTAGGAGTGTAGAGTGTATATACGCGAAATCTGGGGTTTGACAGGAGATCTTCAGTGGACAGATTCCGCCGTGTAGGACTAAGGTGAAATAATCTTTAACTATTGATTAAGGTATAATTCGTATGAAATACTATCCTGTGTATTCCTCTTTATTCTCATTCCTTAGGTGTCATGTCCATTGTGTTTCATTGTCGACTTCTCGGTGCTGAGTTCCTTGGATGGTCAGTGTATCAGCTTATGACTCACACTGAGAACTGGACAGCCACTCAACAAAACGAACACATCAATACCACAAAAGAACTACAGAATAATAGTCATAATAAGCCAATCATTTACATTATCATTACCTAACATTATCTTCGTTCCCTTCAAATTCTATTCAGCCCTTCTGGAAATAATGGACTTCGCTATTTATTCACAGCGCCGGAAACGCCGCTTTCGCTCTTAGCGGCCAGGCCTGAAACCGGCTCTGGCACCGAGGGGTCCTCATGCCAGCCAGCAGTCACAAAAAGACACAACCAGTACTGTTGAAAAGCTGGAATTTTGTAGAGTAATAACGAGTACGTACAACTATACATCTACACATCATCTCCCTCACTAAATTATCATTCCCACCACTTCCAGCTGCCCCCGCCTGCCAAATTTCCATGTGCCAACTGCGCTTTCTTTTCCGCGAACTGAAAAAGGAAGCACGCAAATTTAAAATTTAAAATTTAAAAAAAAACTGCCACTGAAAAAAAATAAAAAAAATGATTCATAAAAAGCTTCGATTTCTACTGTGAAAAAAAAAACCCCAGACAAATCACATACTTTACTTCCTTCAGGAATTAACCACCAAATTCAACAAAGCTCCAGTCTTCATATATCTTTGAGAACAGATCATGATCTCTAGCGCACTCAAGGCCCACGCAGGCCGCCGTTCCTACCAAATGATGAAATCAGCAAACGCCCAACGCGTCGCTGTGCAAAGCTGTAGAAGCTTTTTCAAACGTTCAACAAATGCTGCTGCTGGCACTAGAGCGCAACCTGCTCCAAACTTCGCTACATCAACACGTTCAAACGAAGCTGACATACAATACCCATCACCTCTAAAGGGCACTCAAGCCTCCAAAAAGTCTAAACCTGAATTGGATGATTCCTTTGTGGGGTTGACTGGTGGTCAAATCTTCCACGAAATGATGATTAGACATAAAGTCGACACTGTGTTTGGTTATCCAGGTGGTGCCATCTTGCCAGTGTACGATGCCATCTACCAATCCGACAAGTTTAACTTTGTCCTTCCAAGACACGAACAAGGTGCTGGTCACATGGCCGAAGGTTACGCCAGAGCTTCTGGTAAACCAGGTGTTGTCTTGGTCACTTCGGGTCCAGGTGCCACTAATGTCGTTACTCCAATGGCTGATGCCCTAGCTGATGGTGTGCCATTAGTCGTGTTCACGGGTCAAGTCGCCACAAGTGCTATCGGTACCGATGCATTCCAAGAAGCCGATGTCGTTGGGATCTCTAGATCTTGTACCAAATGGAACGTTATGGTTAAAGACGTTGCCGAATTACCAAGACGTATCAACGAAGCTTTTGAAATCGCTACCAGTGGTAGACCAGGTCCTGTCCTTGTGGATTTACCAAAAGATGTCACCGCTGCCATCCTAAGAGAAGCAATCCCAATCAGATCCACCATCCCTTCAAACACTTTGGAAGAAATTACCAAAACCGCTACAACTGAATTTGTGCATCAATCCATCAAGAGATCTGCTCATTTGTTAAATGTCGCCAAGAAGCCAGTCCTATACGTTGGTGCTGGTATCTTGAACAATGAAGAAGGTCCAAAATTATTAAAAGAATTGGCTGAAAAGGCTCAAATCCCAGTCACTACCACTATCCAAGCCCTAGGTGCCTTTGACCAAGAAGATGTCAAATCCCTAGACATGTTGGGTATGCACGGTTCCGCTTTTGCTAACTTGGCCATGCAAAATGCCGATTTGATCATTGCTCTAGGTGCAAGATTTGATGATCGTGTCACTGGTAATTTAACTAAATTCGCTCCAGTCGCCAAGCAAGCTGCTGCCGAGGGTCGTGGTGGTATTGTTCATTTCGAAATTGCTCCAAAGAACATTAACAAAGTTGTTCAAGCCACTGAGGCCGTGGAGGGTGATGTTACTCAAAACTTGAGAAATTTCATCCCATTAGTGAATAAAGTCGAATCAAGACCAAGTTGGTTTGATCAAATCAAGAAATGGAAACATAAATACCCTTATGATTACCAAAGAGAAACTCCAGGCTCCAAAGTGAAACCACAAACTTTGATCTCTGAAATGTCCAGATTATGTGCCGAATCCGGTAAGGAAACCATTGTCACCACTGGTGTCGGTCAACATCAAATGTGGGCCGCTCAACACTGGACTTGGAAACATCCAAGATCTTTCATCACATCAGGTGGGTTAGGTACTATGGGGTACGGTCTACCAGCTGCCATTGGTGCTCAAGTTGCCAAACCGGATGCCATCGTCATTGATATCGATGGTGATGCCTCTTTCAACATGACCTTGATGGAAATGTCCAGTGCCGTTCAGGCAAACGCTCCAGTTAAAGTTTGTGTCCTGAACAATGAAGAACAAGGTATGGTTACTCAATGGCAATCATTGTTTTACGAACATCGTTACTCTCACACTCATCAAAGTAATCCAGACTTCATGTTGTTAGCGCAATCCATGGGTTTCCAAGGGATCAAGATTGAGACCCAAGAGGAACTCTTACCAAAATTGAAAGAGTTTATCGAAACTGATAAGCCTGTCTTGTTGGAAGTTATGGTGGAAAAGAAAGTGCCAGTCTTACCAATGGTTCCAGGTGGGAAAGGTCTTGATGAATTTATCGCTTTCGATGCTGAAGTGGAAAAACAACAAAAAGTCATCCGTGCTGAGCGTACCAATGGGTTACATTAGAGCAACTACTCAATTGAACACTGTTAAATCTGTTGTATATACTAAGCATGTTTAAAGGTACATTTTTTTCTCGGGATCTTTAGTTTTTCTGTACGTTTGTGGGAAGATTGCCAGTGATATTTATATATATTTTTTTGTCATAGATTGCATTTGAATCACACAATAAATTGATCAATTGCACTATAATTTTCTTTCATTTTTGTTTTTAATATTTCCAATATAAAAGTTGTGTTATTCTGAGTGATAAATTTGTATGTGTTTATATCATCGGTAGAGACACGCGCCATACTAAATTTGCGTTGGCAAAAAAATAGCGGTCTATATTAGCTGAGCTGTGGTATAATGAGGTACTGAGAACAAGGTCATTTCGTTGGTAGAGAACCACATTGGGATCTAATTGTTTCTATATTTGAAATGTCTGAAGGTACGTGGAATTGGAATCTGTAAAATGACGGGCTTTTCAGGGGGCCTTTGGATCAATTTTGGACGTGTTTTTACTAACTATTTGCCCTATAGGTCAAAGACATGATGAGGGTAGAACAGATCCTCCTAAAAGCAACAGAAGTTATGTCCCCTCAGGACCGTCTGGCACTGGTATGAGAGGCAGTGGGAGATCCAGAGGGTATGTCAGAGGTGAAGCGTACCGTGGAGGGAACACCGATAGAAGAGAAGCACCAGGTACTGGACTAAGTATAAAGAGATCGAGACCTTCTGCGCCAACACATGGCAATGATTCATACAGAGGTGGCGCTCCAAATGAAAGGCATAATGGCAGGGAAAGATTCTATCGTGGGAATCAGTCGCAGTATAGTAATGAATCACAACAGCAACAGTTTCAACAGCATCAACGTTTAAATCAGCAGCATGAACAGCAACAACAGCAGCAACAGCACCGTCCTAGTGGGAGATTAGAGGATAGACTAGGCATAAGATCGAATGAAAAATTGACATCCCATGATCAAAACCCAAACCAAAGTCGAGATTATCAAGCAAACAATGATAGACAAACGATAAGGTCTCGTTCCAAATCGCCAAGTAGGTCAAATGAGTCAAGTACACAACAATCACAGGGAGTTAAAAGAACGTTTGACCTTTCAAATGCTCCAAAAGGCCCAAAGAAAATGTCATTCAAATTACCAAAAGCTAATAACAATAACAATAAACCAACAGTACGAGACTCGCGTTATGGTAGTGGAAGAAGTTATAGACCAAACTCATCGTCGTTTGTTCCACAAAGGGATAGTCAACAATATCAACGATCTCAATCATCACAAGAACGCCAGCAACAACAGAAGCCAGTCGTTGAAACAAAGAAGGTATCTTTCTTGAAAACATCTAGAGACTCTACAATTTATCAACGTGTCGTTCAAGTTGGTGAGGGTACATATGGGAAAGTCTACAAGGCGAAAAATATAATAACAAGTGAATTTGTCGCTTTGAAAAGATTAAGAATGGAAAGTGAAAGGGAAGGTTTCCCTATCACAGCGATGAGAGAAATCAGATTACTTCAATCATTTGATCATGAAAATATCGTTACACTATTGGAGATAATGGTGGAACAAAAACAAATCTATATGATTTTCGATTATGCTGATCATGACTTGACAGGGATCCTTTCCAACCCAGACATCGAATTGAGTGCTGCAAATTGTAAATTCTTCTTCAAACAGTTATTACAAGGTATCAACTACCTCCATTCGAAAAGAGTGATTCATCGTGATATAAAAGGTTCAAACTTGTTGATTGATAAGAATGGTACTCTGAAAGTGGCAGATTTTGGTCTTGCCCGGAAAATGAGATCCAAGACACAAGAGCATGCAGAATATACTAATAGAGTCATTACTCTATGGTATAGACCACCTGAACTGTTATTGGGTGCAACTGACTATGGACGTGAAGTGGATATGTGGGGGATTGGTTGTCTGCTGGTGGAGATCTTCACAAAGAGAGCCATCTTCCAGGCACAGGATGAAATTCAACAATTACATGTTATCTTTGAAATTATGGGTACACCAACATATGAGGATTGGCCAAAGATTGATAGTTTCCCTTGGTATGAGATGATTAAACCATCCAAGTATCACAAATCGACTTTCAAATCGTTGTATGGGGATGCATTATCATCCAAATGTTTCGACCTCGCTTTGAAACTATTGACATATGATCCTACAAAAAGAATTACAGCACATGATGCCCTGCAACATGAATACTTTGCAGAAGAGCCAGTGGCAGAACCGTTGGCAAAGGGGAAACTAGATGGTGAATGGCATGAATTTGAGGCTAAGAAGAAGAGAAGAAAAGAACGTGAAGAGAAGAAACTGGAAGAACGTAAGCGTCAAGCAGAAGGGCTCAAAAGACAAAAAACTGAAGCCACTGTGGATGATGAAAATGTGAATAGTGCTGGTAACGCTGGTGGTGAAACTGCTCCAACGACTACTACGACCACTTCGGTGAATAACAATTCGGTTAATTCTAATCAGAGTAATTCAAATCATAGGGAACATACTGCTGAGCCTGTGAATGAAGCTGATAAGACTGCTAGTGAATAGACAATCCGCATATGGCCAATATATATTATGCGTACCTTTATCTAATTTTGAGATCCACTCATCGTAGCTATATATATTAAGTATAAGAATGGAGAATGGCCGTAATCTAAATGTAGTCTTGAATTAGAAGTGTACTATAAACTGTAAATATGTATATATGTTATGAATATGACGAACTGAAACAGGAGTGATTGATTTTATAATTTTTTTTTATTCTTTTCGTTATTTGTTGTTGTGTATATAGATAGCCATAATTAACTGATTTATTGTCTTAATTCCCATTCAATGAAAGCTGGGTCTTCTGGTAAAGTGACCATAGATTGGTAGTCAACATTTGGAACACCTCTACCAGCTGGCAACTTCCATTTGAAAGTCTTGATGTATGTGGTTAAAATAACACCCAATTGACAGTAGGCGAATTGTTCACCAATACATCTATGTCTACCACCACCGAATGGCAAGTATGGAGATGAAACACCCTTGGACACGGCACCAAACCCGTAATCAACAGTCTTGGTGTCCTTTTCGTTACTAGTATCAGTGGTTTGTTCGTCCCATCTGTGTGGGTTAAACAATTCTGGGTATGGGAAATATTCTTCGTTAGTTTGAGCAAAACCTGGAGAGACTAAGACGTGGTGACCTTTTGGAACAACGTATGAAGTACCACTGACTGGTAAGTTTCTAGAGACTTTTCTGAAGATGGAGTGAATTGGCATGTGCATTCTCAAAGTTTCCTTGATGACATTGTTGACTAATGGCATTTCTTGTAAATGTTCATAAGTAACTTCTTCACCTTTGGTAACAGTCATGATTTCTTGGTACAATTCTTCTTGCAAGTTTGGATATTCACCCAAGTGTAACAAGAACCAAGCGGAAGTAGCAGCAGAAGTATGTTGACCACCCATCAAAACACCGATAAGCAAGTTGGCAATTTCTTGATCAGTCATCTTAACACCATCTTTGTAAGTGGAGTTCTTCATCAATGAGTCAATCAAATCTCTATCTTTGATATCACCAGTTTCTCTTCTTTCTTTAATCAATTCCATGTAAGCACTAGAAATGGCATGTTGAGCATGATCTCTTCTTCTGTAGGATGGCAATGGCAAGTTTGGGAAAACAAAGTTGATTGGAGTGAAACCTTTATCCAAATCACTGTAGTAACCAGCGAAATCTTCATTCAATTTAGCTCTCATTTCAGCACCCAACAAGGATCTTGAAGCGGTAAAGATGGTGACTTCAGGTTGACTTTCCAAAACGTTAGTGGTACCTTTAGATCTGTTGTCAATGTCGAATCTCTTGGATTGGTGGAAGTAGTTAAGGATTTCCTCTCTGATCTTTGGAACATAAGATCTAAAGGCATCTCTTGTCAAAGAACCCTTGACGAATTTCTTTTGTTCCATCAATTTGGAGTTTGGACAATCGTAAATAACACCTTTACCGAAAACTGGAGTAGTCAAATGCTTGTAAGCATCTTCAGCGTTAACATCAGCCAATTTGGAGTTCAAAACGAATTCATGACCCTTTGGACCCAAGTAAACAGTCATAACTCTACCCAACAAAACGAAAGCGAAAACATCACCATACTTCTTTTGACAGTCTTTGAAGAAATCATATGGTTGCATACCATAACCAACAGCGGAACCAACCCATGGAATCCAGTAAAACACTAATGGCACTCTATCCTTTCTGAGAGAGTACAACAATTGCCATGTGATATTGTAAATAAATGGAGCCAAGATCAAGATGGAGACTCTTTGGTATAGCGGCAAGGCCAAGAAGCTGAAATACAAGAAGGCTGTAGTGTCCTTAGCGTATTGGACCAACTCTTCAACTTTTGTCATGTTTGTAAAGCTCTTTCAAAATTCCTTTAATATTGAGTATAACACCAAAACAAAAAACCAACAATTATTAATAGGAGATGAGATAGAGGTAATGGATAGATATGTTTCCAGTGTCTGAATTCAATGAGTGAGTAATATTGTGGTTTACCCTTTGATTGAAGCACTGACTAACAATTTAAACCTCTTCTGTGATTTGAGAAAAGCGATTGGAGCTGTTGAAGGTAAATATATAGATTTCCTTCTCGTTTATTTCTCCGTTTAAATCAACACAATAAATTTCATAGGAAATTGGATTTTTTTTCTTGGATTTCGCGATTTTTTCGTAGCACGCGCTCAGAAGGTTTTTTTTCATTTAAACGAGCAGCCAGAAAGGTAAGATGAAATCCATGTTTTTGAGGTTAAATTCTACATTTGAGCTCACTAAAAAGCAGATAGGAATGAGTGACCACTAAAGTACAGCTATACTACCATTTTAAGCGACGAAATAGCACAAGTTTTCACTACATTCCTATAAATTCTCATTGCGAGTCTGACAATTACGCCACTCAGGTACCACGGTTACTGACGGGTGTGCTCCCACCGATGCGCTAGCCTCAATGCAGCCTCAGCCCATCCCCAAATGGTACGACCACAATGTATGAATAATCACGAATGGTTCGATTTGATAGGCTGCCACTCCAGGAATCGTACAATTTTGGGGTAGCCCACAATAAGAACCGTTGTCGTGCTACAGTTACAGACATTCCAGTGCGAGTGTAACATGATATGATCTCATCGTCGTTGGCTCGTTTATAAGCGCGGTAGCCAGCGCGTGTTGTGTATGGGAAGTTGGAAATAGGAGATGGAGAAAGAATATCGTGATATTTATAGGAGACAATAGTATCAGATCGTATAGATGAAAGAATTCTATATTCTTCACTTCAGCTTGGAAAAGATTAAGTGTCAAGCTGCTGAATTTGAATCTGTATGGCCATTTAATTTCAGTGATGTAATTCACTTTATATAGTAATTGTACAGATCTTGGTATCTGCCAAATACATACGGGTTAATAAAGAAACATGATAGCGGCGCTTAACATTATTTGATCTTTTCAAACTACTTTAACTTCTCTCAAACCTTTAAGCGCCCCATTGAAATCACTACAATTACAGCGAAAATGATCTCTCAAGGGTGGATAATGGCCATTGTGGCCTTTTCATTGGTGAATTTGACCATAGCGGGTCCTCCAATCCAAAGAACGTTCCTAGAGGACCATTCCCCATGTCAGACATGTCAATATTTCTATGACATTGAAACTCCTATTAGTCTTGAGTCATGTGTATGATTGATACCTGATGATTACTTACTTTAGCTTCCCGTCTGTGTGTCCTTTGATGTATTAACAAAAGCTGGATGAAATCAGTCTTCTGAATTTACGGAGTGTTACCAGAGCGGTTATGAAGACAAGTTCTTATGTGAAGGGTGCTCATTAGTTAGACCAGGCGGTGTCTTTGAGCACAACATGCTTACCGATAGTGACTGCTCATGTACCTGTTGCTGGTATCAGTACTTACAAAATTACTGCTTCAAAAGGCTATGTACCGATAAAAATGAGTTCAAGAGGCTTTACGCGTACACTAGATCCATCTGCGATCAGGCGCCAACAAGAAAGAACATTCGTCCATATAGACCAAAAGAAAGAGTTTCATTCGGTAATCCTGGTGATAATATTGATCTCAATAAGGACGAAAACGAAGAAGATTACTACGTGGAGGTCCAATCTGCAGGGCTAGATCTATTCATCTCTAACAATGAAACTGTGTACAGATCTTTATCTGATGCCGAGAAGGATAATTTGTTCATTGAACTATCTTTTGTGTTTGACCTTGATTCACTACCATCGATTAGCTCACAGTCAAAACTGGAGATCGCCAGTGATGGAACACCTTTAGCAGCGGCAAATAGTGAGGATAACAGTGAAGACGTTGGATTCGAGGAAGAGATTGTCAATACAGAGGAGATTAACGATGATGTGGCAGATGAAGAACTTGATAATGAGGAGATTGGCGAGATCATAGATGACAATAGTGAAGATTTTGAAGAAGAAGACGATGACGATGATGGAATCGATTCACAATTTGACAAAAGAGATGAAGCGGTATTTGAAACGGATGACTCATTCATTGATCTTCTCAAAGAAGATTTGAAAGAAGATCTCAAAGCGGAGATTGACATGTTTATCAGGCTATATGGCTCACATTTCAATGTGGATGATCTTTCTGATCTATACCAGATCTATGAAGGTAACAAAGAAAAGTTATTGAGTCTTGCAAACTACACATTGGGTGCGGTGAAATTTGAAAGTTTCTTAGTTGCTTACCAAAAGGCCAAAAAGGCTATCGCAGTCGGTAATAAGGATGTTGCTGTCAATAGTGCTTCAGCGGATCCTTATGGAACTAGTGATGTGCTTTGTATGGATGTCGGTGTTAAAGACCCTTTAGCCGCCAACCATGAATTATCATACCTTGAGGTCGCTTGTATCTTTGCATCCATGGAGGCATCCAAGGAAAACTGTGAAACTGGATTTGAATGTAAGTGCAGATGTGAACTATCAGGCATGGTGGAGAAGTGTACAGGTGCTTTTGAACATCCGCAAATGAAGCAAGAGCTTAAAGAGTACAAAGAAGTTGTCTGTAACAAGGCCAAACAAAACTCAAATGATGATCAATCAGTTTCCAAGAACTCAATTACCGATTTGTTCGAAACGGAAAGTATTGGAGGTCATGTGCAAACTTTGAAAAATTTGGCCAATGTGGCTAAAAAGTTGAACATTTCTCAAGAACTTTCAGAGTTGACAAATGAGCTTATCTACAAGGGCTCAATCCAGTCAACATCAGCCTTCAATTCCCTGTCAAGTAATGGATTAGGTGTTCAAGTCGTACTTGACCAATGTGAGCTTGAAAATGATGATTTGAAACACTACTTGCAATTTGATCTTGATAGCTGTGATATCAGAGACCTTTACTACTGTAAAAATCACTACAAAGGTACAAAGTGTCTTGATTATGAACAAGATCAAAATAAATGTAATAGTGCTTGTTGTCTAGAGATCAAGATGGCAGATTGTGCAAGAACCCACTGTCTGAGCAAGACGCCGGTAAGAGAGTTTGAGAAAATTGCAAACTTGATCTGTACAAAGTATGCAGATCCCCATGTTACTAATGGTGAAGAACCGTTCCCACAAGAGGAGACCGATGATTGTGCCGATGGATCACAAGATGTTGTCAAAAGATCATTTGGTAATCAGCAAAATGTAACTCGAAATGTTGAAGATAATATTGGTGAATCTGTTTGTGAGATTGGTGAATTTGATCCTGGATATGACACCACAAAATGTGACAAATTGGAGTTGAAAATGTGTATCAAGAAGGGTGTTCTAAATTTGCTTCAAGATCCTGAGAACTTTTGTCCATATTGCAACAACAATAACGCATATGATGAATGCCGTTGTGCCTGTTGCTTTGCCAAATACTTTAGTAAAGTCTGTTATGACCCTAACTGTGTCCTTCTCCATGAAAAATTAAGATACAAGCGCTATGTCAGAGAGATTTGTGAAACAAGACCCGTGCAACATTTAGCTGCTAGAAGTATCACAGAGAAGGAACCGCAACCTGACCTTGATGCAAGCTCAAATGGGAAAAATAAAGTTACAAAGAATTCAAGTGGTAAGAAGAAAGTTGAGTCAACAAAGCCAAAGACCGCAGATACCCAGATCAAGCCAAAAGTGAAGCACACTAATAAGGAGAATCACAAGAAAGAAAAGAAACCTGATTTTGATTTATTCTCAGGATTCGAAGATTCTGCAGGCGCTGAAGAGGTGTATGTTCAGGCTAAACCAGTCAATGCGATTCAGGAAAATTTAGAGCAAAAGAAAAAGAAGAATTTAAGATATAATTTCAAACTCCAAGGCCATAAATACAAACGTCATGAGCTATCTGAGGAATTTGAAGATCTTGAAGATGAAGATGACGAGAATGTTTTGTACCATGATCCAGATCAACCTACAAAGGTTCGTCGTGATTACAAAGAAAGAGCCCGCAAGTACCAAAATTCAAGAGCTAAGGCATTCGCCAAAACTGGTAGCATGGACGGCAGCAAGAAGAAGCAAAGTGTCAGGGAAACAAGAATCACTTTGAATGCCGCAGCAGCAGAAAATAGAAAGCAAAGTGATCAGGCCAAAAATTTTGGTGTTCCAGAGAAGAAATATAAATTGAAAAAGAAAATGCCAAACAAGCCTAAGAAGATCAAGTCCAAGGAGAGTTTTTTAGTTGAAGGTCCAAAGTTTCTTCAAGATGCAGTGGGCAAAAAGCAGGACTTTGAAAGGGATCTACCTCTAGACCCTGATCAACAAATCAATGCTTTCGATACCATCAATATGGACTACGAATACGAAGAAGCTTTTCCAGAAACTCCAATACAGGATGTTCCCAGTGGTCAAAAAGGGAGGCCAACTAAACAAATCAAAAAACCAACCAAAAAGCCAACCAAAAGCAAAAGCCAAGGCAAGAAGCCAAAGAGTGGAAGCAAGAAGCGTAAAGGTAGTAAAGCTCCCAAAGCTTTCTAGGGGGCTAGAGATTTATCAAAGAGATGTCCTTTACAAAGATTGGTACGACATCAATGATCTCTTCGATGATATCGTCGAGGACGAGGAGCCAGTCACTGAATCTGCTACTGCTAATACATCATATCCCATCACCAGCAAGAAATACAAAACTGTCACCAGAACTAAGACTATAACTAAAAAACGAACAAAAGCCTCCACTACTCCACAAATCAACGCCATCAGTACCTTTATTGGAACAGATGCAGCAAAAGTTGAAGCTTTCAAACCCACCGAGACTACGCCTTTGCACACTACAACTACGACCACAACTGCTCACAGTGAAAAGACCCATATTCTCACCCATATTTACTACTCAACGGTCACAGAGACAGAAGTTAGAAACAGTACTGTTGCTGAAGAAATCACGAAAACGCAGTATTTGAATACTACTGCTACTGTGACTTCGACCTTACAAAATAACAGAACAGAAGTGTCAACAGATTATAAAACTTCTATTTTGACTGAGACTCGAGCTAACAATTACACTTTTACCATTACAAAGACTCAATCTAAAGTTATCACTCCAACCACAACAGCCACAACTTTCATCACTGCAACTCCACCTGCTACCGTTACCTCAATCAAGACACGGATGAGACCTACTACTTACACTGAGACCGAGTTCGAGGATGTTTCCACCTTGGTAACTACCAAATACGAGGCGACGATGACTGAAACGATACCTATGCTTATCTATACGAAATATCGAGCGACCACAACTGCTTATGATACAGAGGAGTTTACCGAGACACTCACTCAAACCAAGTATAAGACTGTTCCAAACACAACGTTCACAGAGTACGAGGAGTCAGATCAGACCGTTACATCGGTTAAGTTTAAATTTGTAACTTTGACAGAGACAGACTTCGAAGATACAACAACAAGAGTTCGTACAACTTATGAGGATACATTAACAAAATACGTTGCAAAAATCACAGTGACTGAATATGAAGAATATATATACTTGACAGAAACTGAAACAGAGTATGAAGTTGAAGACAGAGTTCGCACAATATGGTATCCAATCAAGACCGTTACTGACTATGAAGAAGAGTTGACGCTTTGGGAGACTGAGTGGTATCCAGATCCAACGACAACTACCACCACAACAACCACAAGCTCCACCACTACTTCCACTACTTCTACCACTACTACAAAAATAAAATTGAGTACCACGACTACTTCGACTACAACCACAACAACCACCTCCACCACATCCACAACGACAACTTCGGCAACCACAACTAGTGTAACCACTGCAACTGTGGCAGCAGCACTGGGGGCAAGAGCATTACCAACCGCTGCTCTTAACAGAAGAGGAATCGATAATGATGACAATGAAGGGCTTTCTGATACAGTTGATGACTTGACTTCAAACTACACTGATGAAGCGACGTACGAGAATCCACCTGCTGTTCGGTCCAGAGCCCATCGACCGCCTTTCAGCAATAGAGTCTTAAGTGCTGCTGTTTTCATTACGTTTGGTGTTGTGGTTTTGATCCATATAATGTCTTTGTTTATTGATGATCCTGTGCAACAAGGTTCAGCAGGTGAGCAACCTTCTACCGGACCTGTTGAAGTCTTTGGTGATTCTATTTGATGTCCCATAATGGGTCATCTATCCATTGCTATGCTTAATTCTAAGATAAGAAAACTTATATATAGCTAGTTTAAAGAAACTGATTTCATAGTTATGTCTCTGTAGTATATTGTATAACAATATCAGTGCGCTGTAGTATTTATCATTTTTTGTGTATAAAACTGGCTATATAAAAAGGGAAGAGTATGAACTAAAGTATGTATGTATAAGTGGCGTTTCTGTATAATAACCAGCCACGAGAACTGCTCTTAATATAGACATTTGTTGGTAAATCATTCAACGTCATCATCAGTCACATGTAATTTTTCAAAAGCAGGTATATCAAACGAATCAGTAAACTGTTGACCTGGTAATATTGGTACAGATTCCAAAATCAATCTAGTCTTAGTCTCTGGATCAGCATCATTTGGAATATGCTTGAAAAAAATGAATTCCAAATCTTCTTCATCATCTTTTGGTGTTGCAAGTCTAAACAGCTTAGGATGGAACTCGACATTGTCCTCTGCACGTTTTTGTCTAATGACTCTTTGAGAGTCTTCGATCTTAAATTTCTCATCAGTGGCGACTTCATGGTTTCTTTGACCAAGTGCATCTGTCACTTTTTTCCATAGTTTTCTTGATTCATATTCGCCTTGTTCCTCTAATGGACGGACTTTTGGAGGTTGTGGTTTACCCTTGTGTGTATCGAAAAACACGGATTTCTTACCTGTTGCCAAATTCTTAATGTTTATAACATCATTCCATTTACCAGTGATTTCGTATAGTGATTCACCCTTGGCGTTTTTAACGGTACCTTCAATGGCATCATAAGTCCCAGAGATGAAACCTTTAGTCTTGAACTCGATATCCACAGAGAAACCATTTGTTGGACACTTGATATACATGTGATCACCCAATTCTATTCTCATTTTACCGAAAAGGATACCTCTAGCATACATGTTTGGTTGAGTCAAAGTGTATCTTTCAGGTAGACCATTCGAGTCTTTAATGTCCAAAAATTTCAACACTGTGACACCATCCATCACAGCGGCTGTTGAGTTCCCCAAAAATCTTGATTTAGGAACCACTGCACCATCTACTCTAATGTTTTGATTTGGGATCATGTAGAAATAAGAGGATTTTGGAGGATGATGAGACGTTTGCTCAGAGATGTAGTAAGCCTGATCACCATTTGGCAAATCCCAATAAGATGTAAAGAATTCACCTAGCACAGGGTTTAATGGTTTCTTCACTGCTTTTGGCCCAATGTACCAACCTGACAAGTACCACTTCACCACTAGTAAGAATCTTTCAATTGGATCCTTGTGTTCATGAGCCTCGATAACAAATTCCGGTTGTTGTAATTGATTAGTGATTCTTTCCAACATCGATTTCCGTTCCAAGATGAATGTTGGCAATGTGATACGAGACAAGTCACAGCCAGGTCTCAATTGAGAGATGATCCCCATCAAGATATTTTGACCTTGGTCGTCAACTTCATCGATATCTTCAGTGTTTACCGAGGTTCCGGCAGTTTCTTTGACTTGACTAGGGGTAGACTCTGAGCCTCTTCTAAGCTTGAATTTGGACAATGACATGATTAACAATTAATAGTTTGTAGTGTATTATAACTTTCAGCGTCTTTCACACAAATAAATGGAGACTTTTTATATTCAATCTTTGATTTATAATGCGATTGCTCCCTTGTTTATGTCACTAGTACGCTCTTTGTTTTCCTCGAATTGATCCAATGCTATCACGTTCAGTCTTTCACACTCTAATACCCAATTGACTAACAACGATCAAAATGCTGTCCTTCTATTTGCGACAATCCGGTATAGTTACAGTGTGAATCAAGTGTTGTTTTCAGCAGTACCACAATGTCAATATTATCAGACACAATTCGTAGATAAACGTAGACATTTTTAATTTTGGCACCGGAAACAAAAGCGCACACATTGCTTCCGCGAAATGCTAGTTGGGTGGGCTGATTACGTAATGGGATATTGGGCCGTTGGGCTGGAAATATTACTGGGATTTACAAGGTCATTGGAGGCTACAATTGAGTGCTTAGTAGGTCTCGTTGTATGTTGAAGGCACCTAAAGGCGTGGTAGTATAGGAAATTGTGCGAAAAGTACGTCCTGAACGCGTCAGTGAGCGAGTATATGGTGCTTCATCTATTTAGCTAAAAGCTTGGAGAGGACATACTATTGTACACTTCAACCACCTGTATGGACTCCTTCTCAGTCTCTTTGCTTCTGACTAGCATAACCACAGTATATAATTCTTGGGTCAGCAACATTGAGGCCACAACATAATTATATATGTCACTAAACGGGAACTCATTACCAAATTGGATAACTGAAGATCCACTCATCTGGTATGGTATCAGTACTAGGAATAACAAAGTGGTAGTAATACTCATGCATAGTGTTGTGATGTTGTGTCTCAATGGTGTGTAGACGTTTGATTTAAGGATGCATAGTGAATAGCACCATTGGGAAGCGATAAATGAGAGTGCGATGATTGTCATCAGTGTCAGTTCAACGACGGAGCCAGAACTGCTAGCTGTGGAGTGTATGTCTATTGGATGGGCTGCCACAGTATCTGCAGTGAGTAGTGTCGCCAGAACAGGCCCACTTAGTCTAAGCCCAGCTGAGCGAGAGGTGGAAGGCGCTTTATGACTTGAGTCAATGTCAAGATGTGCACTTTTCGGGCTTGTTATTGGTGATATGTTTGTTGAGCTCAGTTGAAGCTGCATTGGATGTGAACCTTTCTTCAGTTTAGTAGGTGGTTGACTCATCTGTATCGTTTGAACTTTTGGTGTAACGGCATTAACAGCTGTTATGCTTGAAGCAGGTGTTATCAGCAGTTGACGTTCCAATTGGTCAAATGGGTCAATTCGTGTCAGTAGACATTTTGTCAATAGCACAGAGGAGTATATTATGATCGGTGTCGAGAATAGCGTCTTGATGGAAAGATCGGGCGAAAAATTTGTGAGATGGAGGATCAGTACACCAGTGAAGGTGACGATGCAAAGTGTGAAGTAGAGCTTGTAGAGTTTTCTTAGTTTTGTAGAGTTCAGGAACTGGTTCTGAAACAGCTTGAATATGTGATTGTTCTGTAGGATCAGTGTTATGACAGTTGTGGTATTAATCAAGATCTCAAGCAACATTGTTGAAAAAGGTCGGACGACAGCTTAAATGGATAGTAGATCAATAGATGTATCAAGCTATGGTATAAGAGCAGCTTTAGCAAGAATACAATTGTTGATCTGTATCAGCAAGAGTACTAATCTATAGTGTCCAACAATGTACAAGATACTGTCAGACCCTTGTTTTTCACCTCAAATTCCATCCGTCATTTCCAATATTTCATCGACCCACAATCACGCATATAAAGTTTCGAGATTACAGATCGCGGGCGATAACGAATCAGATAAGAAAATTGGCGTAATTTGGTTCTGATTATGTAAGAGATTATGTGATCACTTGCCTCGGTAGGGTCATGAATTGTATCACATGACCATACACGTGACACTTGCTTCCGCGAACTCATTCTGCAGATTCCTCTCAGATTTTGTTGTTGTTGACGTTTACAGAAAAGTGAGCTTTTGATCTTGGTCTCTTTGCCTCCTTCTAAGCAACACGGAACTATTGTGGGTTTACTTTTGTATTCAATTGGTACTTGGTGTTAAATTTAAGGATCCGCTAAGACTAAAATACAGATTCAGTGAATTAGATTATCACGATACAACATCATTACAACATACAATTGGTTCACTTATAGGCAGATATCGGTGCAACAATGGATGAAACATTAATCAACACAATTAACAAGCTACAAGATGCTCTAGCACCTTTAGGTGGTGGCTCTTCTTCTCCAGTGGATTTACCTCAAATTACAGTCGTCGGTTCCCAATCCGCTGGTAAATCATCAGTCTTGGAAAACATTGTCGGTAGAGATTTCCTACCAAGAGGTACCGGTATTGTTACCAGAAGACCATTGGTCTTGCAATTGGTCAATAGAAGGGCTACTAAATCTAAGGCTAATGAAGACTTACTAAACTTATCAGCCTCTGGTGAAACTAAAGGCCAAAATGAAGATAACGCTGAAGAATGGGGTGAATTCTTACACATTCCAAACAAGAAGTTCTTTAACTTCGAAGAAATCAGAAAAGAAATTGTCAATGAAACAGATGCCAAAACTGGTAAAAATTCTGGTATTTCTGCTGTCCCAATCAACTTAAGAATCTATTCGCCACATGTCTTGACATTAACTTTAGTCGATTTACCAGGTTTGACTAAAGTCCCAGTGGGTGATCAACCAAAGGATATTGAAAAGCAAATCCGTGACATGATTATGAAATTCATCTCCAAGCCAAATGCCATTATCTTATCTGTTAACGCTGCAAACACAGATTTGGCAAACAGTGATGGTTTGAAACTCGCCAGAGAAGTTGATCCAGAAGGTACAAGAACCATTGGTGTCTTGACTAAAGTTGATTTAATGGATCACGGTACCGATGTTATTGATATTCTTGCAGGTCGTGTTATCCCATTAAGATACGGTTACGTTCCAGTTATAAATAGAGGTCAAAAGGATATCGAACAAAATAAGACCATTAGAGCCGCTCTAAGTGATGAAAAGGCCTATTTTGAAAACCATGCTTCATATAGATCCAAGGCCCACTATTGTGGTACTCCATACTTGGCTAAGAAATTGAACTCCATCTTATTACACCACATTAAGCAAACTTTGCCAGAAATCAAACTGAGAATCGAGACAGCATTGAAGAAATATCAAACTGAATTAGTTTCTTTGGGTCCAGAAACTATGGATTCACCAAGCTCCATTGTGCTAAGTGTTATCACTGATTTCTGTAAGGATTATAATGGGATCTTGGAAGGTGAAGCTAAAGAATTATCCAGTATGGAACTAAGTGGTGGTGCTAGAATTTCATTTGTCTTCCATGAAATTTACAAAAATGGTATTAATGCACTAGATCCATTTGATCAAATCAAAGATACAGATATCAGAACAATCATGTATAACAGTTCTGGTGCCGCTCCATCTTTGTTTGTTGGTACTCAAGCTTTTGAAGTTTTGGTTAAACAACAAATCCATAGATTTGAAGACCCATCATTACGTTGTATCAACTTGATCTTTGATGAATTGGTTAGAATCTTGACACAAATCTTACAAAATCCTAAATATCAAAGATATCCTGCTCTAAAGGAAAACTTATCCAATTCATTCATTGAATTCTTGAGACAAGCTTTGATTCCAACAAACCAATTTGTCTCTGATATCATCAAGTCGGAGGAGACTTATATCAACACTGCTCATCCAGATTTGTTGAAAGGTTCTCAAGCCATGGCCATTGTCCAAGAAAGACTACATCCAAGACAAGTTCAAGTCGATCCAAAGACTGGTAAACCATTACCAAACAACACTACAAGCCCAGCACCATCAATTAATGATGACTCTGAAAAATCTGGTGGGTTCTTTGGTGGTTTCTTCTCCTCTAAGAACAAGAAGAGATTAGCCGCAATGGAAGCTCCACCAACTGTGTTGAAAGCCTCAGGTGCCATGACTGATCGTGAAACTCAAGAGACTGAAGTCATCAAGTTATTGATCCAAAGTTATTTCACCATCGTGAAGAGAACCGTTGCCGATGTGATACCAAAGGCTATCATGTTGAAATTGATTGTTAGATCCAAGAATGAAATCCAAAAAATTCTTTTGGAGAAATTGTATGGGTCTAATGACCTAAGTGATTTGGTTAAGGAGAACGAGATCACTAAACAAAGAAGACAAGAATGCTTAAAGATGGTTGAAGTCTTGAGACACGCTTCTGAGATTGTTTCATCTGTTTGAATCAATTACTGTTTTTGTAATAAGGAGTTAGAAGATACATAGTGATAAATTTCTAGTATTTAGTTTTGGCAATATTTGATGTAGCGTTCGATATCACCTCCGCGGGACGCGGGTAGAGAAAGAGTATATGGGTGATCTCTTGAGATCAGCACTGATGATGATCATCATCATACTCAAACAAGCAACAAGCCCACATATCCAGGTAGAAGGTGGCTTGGAGATGGTGTATTCAACAATTATAATAGACGGGGCCAGTTGCAATTAATGATGATGGAGAATTGGTGTTTCTCACTGGTGGTAGAGAGTGCTTTTCATGAAGCAAGAAGTAGAATAGAAATGGTACAATTTGAGGTACCTAAAAGCTGCAAAGACAACAAGACTACAAGGATTGAGACATATGCATATTCTCAGATGTGATGTGATGATGATGCCTTGGACTTATTGACGAGATGTCAAGTATAAAGTCTGACTAGCGTCCTTTTTTAGGATCATGTATTACTAGAGTGAATAAAGCTTCATGAACACTTGCACAATGTCAGCGAAAGAGTTCCAATACATCGTTAACAATGATAAACAAACACTAGAGTCACTGAATCAGAAGATCACAAATGGACACGCTAGAAAAATGGGGTTTATGGAGGACTTCTTTGCAATGTTACAACGGAACAAGCTCTATAAGTCATTCTTCGTTGTTTGTAAATTTAATGATAAAGTCGACGACCCTGCTCTTCTATCCCAAGCTTTGAGACAATTGGTATTGGAATATCCTCATCTGCTGTTGTCTGTTGTAACACAGAAAGTTCCGCATGAAGTCAAACCAAGACCATACGATTATGTCCAGGTTGTTGATAGGTTGGTTTATGATGATGTTGTATGGGATCTGAGAGATCCGTTCAAGGATATGCCTGATGAGAATGCAATGCTGGAAAGGATGAACGATATTGTGGTGCCTTATGGGGATAATCAATTGGTCTGGAGACTTGGCTTGTTGGATGATTATACTCTGGCTTTCATCAATAATCATGTTCTACATGATGGTGTCTCTGCAAAATCGATCTTTGAAGATCTAGCAAGAACATTCAATGGGATTGATGGGTATAACTTTGAATCAGATGGCGCACAAGATTGTGTTATCTTTGATTACCTGCTTGATCAGTCAAAGATCGGTCAGATACCACCTCCAATTAATGAAATCTTGGACTATACACCACCATTATCGTTCCTCCCAGAGTTCATATTGAACTCCACAATAGTGAATACTATGTGCAAACAGACAAAGATACAAGATGGCGAGCCAGATATTCATTTTAAGATTAATATAAATCCTCGAGAACTATTACAAATCAAACACTCTTTGAAATCACAAGGCTCAAACTTGACAATCACACCATATTTGCAGGCCTGTTGGCTATATACACTTTACAAGACAAGATTCTACAACAGCTGGTCACAGACTAGTCTGTTTGGTCTTGCTGTTGACTCGCGTCAATACATCGACAGATGTGAGGAGGACAGAGACAAGTACAAGTATGGATTAAACGTCTCAGGGTACTGCAAACCTTTCAAGCCTGTTAAGTCATTAACTTGGTCAAATGTTGCGCATATGAATCGATTTGTGAAGAATGTGGTCAAAAGTCGGAAACCAATGTACTACATGGGATTACTAGGGTGGGATAGAGTGATGAAGAATAAACATCTTGATGTTGATTTTATCAAGATGACCAAGCACAGACACGGAACTTTCTTCTCAAACATTGGGATTGTGGATGATGATAATAAGGGTCTTGATGGTGATAAGAGAAAGTATCATGTCGTCGATGCGGTCTTTACTCAACATTTCAAGTTCCATATGTATGATTTCTCGATTACTTGTGTGTCTACAGTGGAGAATGGCTTGAGTTTGGTTATTACTTCACCTTCAAGTATCGGACAAGACGTCCTGAACAAAATTGGTCAGAGATATCAAGAGACGCTGATCATGGGTGATTTTAAGTAGACTCTGGTCATTATCTAAATTCAATTAATGTTCATTATTATATCTATACACACATTCCGTTCTCTCATCGTATCAAGCTGTTCGAGGTGGTGGAGGCGGTGGAGGAGCTTGGTGGTGCCCTGCTGCCGCTCCAGCACTATGCACGCCATTGGAATGATAATTGGTAGGCGGCTGATTTGTTCCGACTGTAGCACCATCCAATGTCTCTGTATCTTGTGGTTTTTTACCCTTACCAAACCAGCGATGGTGTTGTTTATGATCAGGATCATGCTTTGCCGCATACTTCCTAGTCAAGTATTCCTCTAGCAACAAGCAATTTCTCGAGTTTGCCTTATATGCTATATTGATCAAGTCACCAACGATAGGTATTAGACCAATCCCAAAATCAAACATAATATTTGCAGTCATTTGGGTCTGGATATACGATGGTAAACCGTCATCGATCTTTTGAGCTTTCTTCAACAATCTGAAAGCCATGTAGCAAGCAATCAGATCACCAATCCATGGTATCAACCCGATAATACCAGCCCAACCAAATCTAAATCCACACATGGATAGGGCCAAGTCTAAATGGTATGCTCTTCTTCTGACGCTCTTCAACACTTTTTGATCATTTATTGATAACCCAGGTGGTAAAGCCTTCTTCCTCTTGGCACCATCTCTTTGATAAAACTTCAAATCTTCATGTGGGATCTCCTCGAAGAAGGGATCTTGTGCACCAACATCAATTTTACCAACGGTCTTTAGAACGATTTGTTAGTAGTTGCTCATCGAATATTTACGCCTCATGTTGTTATACATACCTTACCGACGACCCACTTGTATAGCAAACTAGTCATCTGTGAATTGTCGCTCTATATCTGCTGTACAACAAGATATGACAATATGGTGTACCTGCTTTTATAATAAATATCTCCAGCTGTCAATGTTTTGTTTCATTGCTGTCAGCAATCTGACACAGCCTTGCTTGCACTAGGGTCCTTCCCAACAGCTGTCAAGTCTCGACGTGTCAATAAACACGCATAGAAATTGCCAATATTTTACGGTTTTACACCAAAATCTTTTACTAAAATTTATCAAGAATGGTTCATAAAAAGTTCTTTTTGAGCTAAATTATGATAAAAGTTTATGTGCTACTCATATCGACGCCTCTTTTTGTTGCGCTCTAACGACTCAACAGCTTCGGTCTGCTCCACTCTCAAATCCTGCAGTATGCGTAACTGTTTTTCTGGAAGCTTATACTCCTCATCACCACCAGAAGCACGTGTAATTTTGGGTGTAGTCTCCAAAATATTGACCAAGAGGCTAGTCCATGCTGTTGTGGAATCGTCAGTACTTTCAAATCTTACACCATCCTGTATTATATTCACGACTTCACCATCGATATAGGCTTTTTTCGTACTAAACTTATCCCAATCTATGGTGATCTGAATATTGGTCATACCATCTGTAATGATTGCAAACTCACAGGAGCATAAGCACATTTGGTATATTAGCTTTGTCAGGTGATCATTGAATACGTTCTTAATCCTATTCATTCTTCTAGAAAAATTCAACGGCTTCACAATATTCACAATGAGATGATATTCCAAAAGTTCTTTTGTATTAGTGTTGTTCGCAACAATCTTAAGTAGAAAACCTGGCTTTACCTCATATAAGGTCTGGTCCTCTGTTGCTGTATTTGAAGGCACATGTTTACGAACCCCACGCTCTGTATTTCGTTTGTAGAAAATCAGATATCCCTTGAGGTGTTTCATAAAATCTGCCGAATCTCTCACCATATGTTGAATGATCACTTCTTTTCTATCATGTATGTAGTCATTGACTTCAAACTTTTGCGCATAGAGAAACACAGCGATTGGGCGATCTGTTTGGATCTGGCGATGAAGGTTCACATGCAACATGGCAAACTTGAACAACTTTGAGACAAGAGCACAGTGTGAATCCATAGCACGTGTGTACGTATAGCGGCCCAAAATCCCCATTGGATCCTCTAAACAGATATACCCAAACTCTTCAGTGAGGTTTTTAACAGTTTGCCGAGGTGGACCCGACCACATATTCTCTTCTTCATTTTCATCTTCATCTTCATCTTCATCGTCATGGAAATTACGAGGCACAAATTTTGATGCAAGTGACTCTTTCTGAACAATGAAAACTCTAAGTAGCGCATATTCTCTCTCGTAGTTGCGAGCTTCATAAATAAGAAGTATGACTTTCATGCATTTAGAGTCTTCATCATTACCATATCTATCATTTATGTTCGTCCTTAAAGCCTCAGGCAATCTGGCATGAAGTAATAAATAATACATATGATCACATATCATCTGTTGTGACTTTTCACTCACCTCAGGGTTAAAGAGAATCTCCTTAAGACTCAAGGGGATATCAAACCTGGCTAACATGTGAGTTACGAGCAATTTCCAATCATCTTGGCTGGCATCAGAGCGATTCTCTAGTTGGTTGATTTGGTCTACCACATATTCAAAGAAAGCATTGTAGTTGTCTTTATAAAGCTGTGTAAATGTAGACCATTCTTCTGCTTCAGCAGCTCTTTCCAATTCTTTGATGTTGTCAATTGAAGTGTTGATCCACTCTTGGCTAATGTTGTTCATAGTTTCAGCGTATCGAGAGTTACTAAACTATCTTGGCTACCGTGTAAGGTATACGGACAGGTTGAATCAGAACAATTGCTGTTTGTTGGAATTTGTAGCCTTCGGATGTGTCATATATCAATCGATCTGCACTTATTTCGTATTTCAGAGTGTCAATGGCACTTATTGTTGCAACGGATTGAGCCACTTGTGTATTCTAGAGCTATACAAATACTCCAGGAATCACTATATGATATAGCCAGTAACCAACTGAGGCAGTAGAGAACATCCTGCATCGCAACATCCCGGTTCGCAAGCACCAGCTAGGGTCCTGCTCAATCACTGTCATGTATCAGCGTGTCGATAAAGACGGATAGAAGCATACCCATATTACCAAGCTGAATTAACCAAAAGACGTTTATACAGTGTACTTTTTGTATTATATAAGATGTACTATAAAGTTTTGGAGAATAAATAGATAGAAGTGAATATCAATACAAATACTTGAAACTTGGGTTCAAATCACCAGCCAACAGGACTTCTCTCTCTTCCTGTGCAAAGAACTCTTGTTTATACTCATCAGTTTGCTTCTTGTTATTTCTTCTCTTTAGCTCAGCAGCTGTAACACCCATGATAATCATACTGAAAATTGTGAATGCAATCCCAATAGCCAATCCCTTAATAAATCTTGGAGCATCTTTACTCAAAAAGATAAAAGGTGCAATGATCCCACCGATATTGCCAAACCCAATTTGGTTTGCAGTCCCTAGGGATTTCCTCAAATGACCACCGAAATTCAAAGCAGTCCAACACACTAACGAGGGCATTGATGAATAAAGACCAATCGCAGTGAGGAAACACCCACCATAACGACCATTAACGTTATCCTTCATCCCCAAAACCATTGATAACCCGATAACGGCGATTACTCCCGACGAAATGGCGTAGGGAGATCTGATTTTGGTATAGTCTGAGATGACTGCGACGATGTTTGTGTAGACGAATGCCGCTAGCCAAGGGTATACTGAACGTTGGTTTGCCGCTTGACCAGTGTATCCCATTTCCTTAATGATTGTTGGTGCGAAATAGGCGTATCCGTAAGATGGGATGATTAGACCAAAATACGCTAGTGCAGTCAAGGCGAATAATGGATCTTTAAAAGCCTTGAGCAAGTCTCTCCATGTTGTCTTAGTTTCAAAACCTGACTTAACCATACTGTGGATCTCTAATTTTTTCTTGATGAATTCACGTTCATTGGCATTCATAAATCTAGCAGTCTCTGGGAAATCTGGGATACAGAAATAAAGCAAGAATGCTAAACCAGTGGTGAAAGTCCCCTCGATGATAAAGATCCATTGCCATGAGGCATATCCATGCTTCCCATCCAAATCATGGATCCTGTATGCAATAGCACCACCAGCTGCACCGGCAAGACAAGTCCCACTGAAGAAACTTGAGAATCTCTTTTGTGATTCAGGCCCCGTGTAGTATGTGGACAAGACGTAGAAAATACCAGGAAATGTAGCAGATTCTAGCATACCTAGAAAGAATCTACATGCCACTAGTCCACTGAAATTCTTGACAAACCCTAGAGCCAAAGTGACAAGCCCAAAGAGGAAGATACACCCACTTAACCACATGTGTGGTGGGACTTTCTTCATCAGATAATTGGAAATGATTTCGAAAAACACATATGGGACAAAGAAGATGGTTAATGCAGTGTTGAATTGATTACTGTGTAGGTGTAGATCCTTTTCCATACCGTACACTTTAGCATTGGAGATATTGATTCTATCCAAGAAAGCAAGGAAATAAAGCAAGATGAATGGAGGAACGATACACATGTCTAGTTTCCACATGAGTTTGCGTTCGTTGATACCCATCTCCGAGGCTAATTGGTTTGTTTTGGTGGTTTTCTCTTCATCGGTAGGGAAGTATGCAGTGTCTTGTTGTGAGATGTTGTGCACTATTGGTTGAGATGACTTCTCCAGGTCGTCTTCATGCTGGATGTCCGAGGATGATTTAGCAGTCATGATGAGATTTGATGATAGGCTACATAACTAAGCTAGGAAATGATTTACAGAGGAGACATACTTGTCTTTATATACCTATTGTGTACTTGAAAAGTTTTCCTTCCATGTTTCCCCAGTCTAAGTCACTGATCAGTCATCAGATGCATTTACGATAAAAGCGTATACAATGGAATCCCGATACAGGGCCAGACACCACCGGACATTGCCCAGGCTCTTGGAGGTGTTTCTTGGTGGAGCAAAGATAAGGCGATAAGAGGTTCCACCAATATATTAACTATAATTCCTTCATTTAAAGTAGTCTCAAATGGTTCTTCTTGGCTATTGATCCATTGGTTATTCTTGTTATTTTACCCCAGTTATTACTTTCTTTTAGTGATTAAAGTTTCGAGAAAGGCTTTACAGTGGAAAAGAAATGGAAATGTGAAATCCGGCCAATCAGGAAAAAGATCCGGCGGCAAATTACAGAAAAAAAAAAGCAAATTATCAAAAAACCTCCAAATCGGGAAAAAAGAAGAATGCGGTGGAGAGTTTCTACAGAACGAGTTCGCGGAGATTTCGTCACGTGCTCAAAAACGTGATTTTACTTTTCTCGGCTTTAATCGTCTGCATCGGGTGTTCATATCAACTGTTACATTTGTTTATGTTTTGAGTAATTAAAGGATTGACAATAGGGAAAAGCTGTGGTGGAGACATTTGATAATACCAAAGGGGCTACTAGCTTGAAGTCTAGAGTAAATTCAAGAAGAACTATTTGTCCAGTACTATTCGGTTCCACGTCAATCTGGTTTATCCGTTGGTTCCTGGCTGTGCTGCAAGTGAAATATTATTTCAATCAAACAGAACATCAGAATAGAACATCTAGTCTGCTACAAACATTGAGCGTGTTGCTGAGATCTTCTGATAGAGAAACCACACGAAACAATGAGACACACGAAGGTCCTAAAGATAACAGCGCTGGTTGCTGTGATCGTCGTGATATACTTTATCATACCTAAAACATCATATGGTGATTTTGGTGAACAAAACAACATAAGGCACTTCATCACAAGATTGGAAACGACTCCAGAATCAATTCAATCCAAACAATCAAGATGCGATGAATACTTCCACCACTACCTAATCAACGATGAGTCGATCAAATACCAATACTCAGACTATGTTTTTGAAAAGCCATTAAAAGAGTTTTTAAAAGAGCAAGAAGCCACATATCCGATGTACAGTTTGGAACAAAGACAATCATGGACAAGAGATTATAACGATTATAGGAAATCATACCTGGAAATCGAAGCCAATTTGATAAACCAAACAGTGGATACCAGAGTGTTTGGTAATTGTTTCCTAAAACCGGATCATATAACACATAACGATCGCTGTCGATTCGCTCAGAGTAAACTATTCCCATTCCTTAGTTTCAGATCACCAATCTTGAAGAACTATAAAGGTGAAGAATCAGATGCTTACCAAATTGAAGAGGGTGCATGTTTCTTACAAGAGGTGTTCAAGCAACAAAAAGGTGATGGGATCGTTATTAGTGCCAAAACTTTCCATTATACTCAATTGGTTTCATTGTTCTTGACATTAAGAATAATGGGTAACACACTACCTATTCAGATTGTTCATAGAGAGGATATAACAAAATCGAGACAGGGTCAATTAACAAGATTTGCTAGGTATGATTTCGCAACAATTTTTGCAGAGTTGAAAGATAGAGATGAAGTTATGGGTCCAATAAAGCCATTGTATGAACACCTAGAGGCATCAGGGTTAATAAACTCCAATTTCCCAAGGATAGATCTTACATTCTTAAACATCAAACCAAGTATAGATGAGAAATTCAACAAGAAATTCAAACAATACTCAAATAAGTTATTGGCTTCATTGTTTACCACTTTCCAAAGAGCTATATTCATGGATGCCGATGTTATCCTGTTCAAAACTCCACAAGAACTACTGAAAATTCCAGAATTCGAAGCAACTGGGGCATTCTTCTTCAAAGATCGTGAATTGATAAACAGGTCCTCTGATGAAGACAAGAACTTTTGGATGAAATTGATGCCATCCCATCAAGAAGTTGATTATTTCGGAGAAGATCAGATCACAATGGCCACGGACCACTCCTTGAATAATAGATACTTCCATGGATTCACACATTTAGTCGAAGCAGGCGTGGTGCTAATGGACCGCTCAACACATTTCCCAGGTTTGTTACATGCATTACAATTGTCACTATGGGAAACTGCGACAAAGAGAGTATGGGGTGATAAAGAGCTCTATTGGCTCTCCCAGGCCATAAGTGGTACCGAATCATTCAGTTTCAACAAGTATGGGGCAGGTGCTATTGGTGAGATCCAGGTTAATACCACTACACAACAAGAGAAAATCTGTTCAAACCAACCGGCACACGTTTATAACAATACGCTACTTTGGATCAACTCTGGGTTTGAATATTGTAAAAAAGGCGGTGCAGCAAGGGATATTCAGTACTATCCAGACCTGAAAGTCCCTGAAATCGTGGAAAAATACAAAGGCCCCATCAATGTCCAAGCTGTCATTGTCCCTCCAAATATGGATCAGCAATACTTGGGATGGACACCCGAGGAGCAAGATTTGGATCATGAACAACGGATCCAGAGTTGGTACAATATGCCAATGTGTCATGGGTATACTTATTGTGCAGTGAGTCCAGTATTGGGGAAACAGGGGACAGTGTTGAAGTTTTCGCAAGAAGAGTCAGAATGGGTTAATACTTTGGGTCAGCTATGGATGAGTGGGTTTGAGTTTGCGAGGGCGCTAGAGAGGAATAAGAAAGAGTTGGTTTCGTATTTGGATATATAAGCAGAATTTGTTCGATTAAATGTTGTGTTTTGTTTTGGTTGTTTCGAATGTTGTAGCGAGTGTTTCTAGTTGGGTTTCTAATTTGGTGAGTGATTCGTCCCATTGTGTGAAGTCATTTTCTAGCTTGTTTAAAAGTGAGTCCATGTTGTCCACTGTGTTGATTGATGAATTGATTTTCAAATGGACTTCATTCAGGGATTCTAATCGTTTGATTAAAAAAGGCAGGTCTTCTTGGAACTCTTCAGTTTTGACCAATTTGTTGTAGATATCATTGATTTGAGAGTCTTGGTCAAGAGAATGTTGGATTGAAGGATCTAATGATCTTCTTGTAGTTATAGATTTCTCAAATTTCAAGTTGACCTCATCAATTATTGTATTGATCTTGGAAAGTGAGTCTTGATCATTTGAAAGTAGTTTGAATTTGCGGAAGATCTCATTGATGGAAGCTTGAAGCGATTTTGAGTCACTGGTGGTTGTTTCTCCAATGGACTTCTCCAATCTACTGATCCTTTGATCGTACTCGGCCACCTTGGTTAGGTCTTCTGATTTGGTTGGCTCAGGAGTATGTCTAGTACTTGCGGTAGTGGCAGCATGATTGTCATGGTGCAACTCCTTCAGTATCACAACCTTCTTGTCTTTACTTTTACTATTTAACTTCTCAAGTAAGTCTTGAAGCTTGGTAACCTCCTGTTCATCCTGTCCCTCTTTGCTCAATTCATCCTCCAACTCTTCCAATTCCTTCCTTATACGATTAAGCTTATTCTGAGGTGTCTCTTTCACTTCGTACGTCTCATAAGTGGCATCCAATCGATCTATACGATCACTAAAATCTGTAACATGTGAATCAATCATTTTGGTTTCAAACAACGCTCTACTTTTCACCAAGTCGAATTGCGCATCACTGATAGAATCTCTTCTTCGGTGGTCATCTCCTTGTAGCTACTTTGGGTCAGCATATAATCATTCACCACCATTTAATTGAAATACTCACTGCAAACGTCTCTTCAACATCAGAGGTCTCGTAAACCTCTCTGGAGTCTTGATCCTTTCCGATTTTCTTGTTAGTGACCATTCTTGCCCATGTATTATTAGTGAATATACTCACAATATCACTCAAATCATCAAATTTCGACATTCTTTTCCACCGTTTTCCTTGTTCAGCGCTCGCCTTCTGATTTGTTTACTGTTGATGTTTCTCAAGAGATCAAATTAAAGGCCGCGAATCTATTAAATGAAAAGTTCATCAAGTATGGCCATCTTCACCATTCAAAGATCCAAGATCCAAGAGCTTTGAAAGGGAAAGGAATGAGCTCGTCTAAGCTTTCAAACACGCTGAAATTGATAGCGTCGAAGAATGAAAAGCTCAATGTCTTCACATCGATCAGAAAAACGCTAAGCAGTTCGCAAGAAACATCCAGCTCATTACCATTGTCCAACATCACCATGGCTATAAAGGACAATATCGCCACTAAAGAAGAGCCAACAACATGTTCCTCCAAAGTTCTATCCTCATACACATCACCATTTGATGCTACTGTCGTCTCGCTACTAAACAAAGCTGGTGCAATCACAGTAGGGAAAACTAATATGGATGAATTTGGTATGGGTTCGGGTACAACACATTCATTGTTTGGGCCTACATTCAATCCATTATTCTCAGACAATAAACACATTTGTGGTGGATCATCTGGTGGGTCAGCTGCTGCAGTCGCTGCTGATATGGCTGATCTCGCCTTGGGTACAGATACCGGTGGTTCTGTTAGATTACCAGCTGCTTATACCGGTACTCTTGGGTTTAAGCCAACCTATGGAAGATTATCAAGATGGGGTGTTATAGCGTATGCTCAGAGTTTGGATACCGTAGGGATTTTGGTTAAAGATATTGACTTACTTGAGAAAGTTTACACGATATTGGATAAACATGATCCCAATGATCCAACATCGCTCAGTGAAGAGACTAGACACAGGCTCGATCAGCTAAGAGCAAAAATTAAAGAACCAAAGAAATTGAGGATCGGTATCATCAATGAGTTAGGCTTGAAAGAACTATCCTCCACAGTCCAAACGGCATGGTCCCAAGTCCTCAACAAATTACACTCTCAACAACATGAAATCATACCTGTCTCAATCCCAACTTTGAGATATGCACTTCCAGTGTATTACACAATAGCTCCAGCAGAAGCAGCCTCAAACTTGGCACGCTATGATGGTATACGGTATGGGTATAGATCCGATGATGATAAGAACAACTATGCTAAAACTCGTTCCGAAGGGTTTGGTAAAGAAGTGCAAAATAGAATCATGCTTGGTAATTATAACTTGAATTCTGATTCTTACCAGAACCATTTCCTGAAAGCTCAAAACTTGAGAAATGCTATCAAACAACAATTTGACAATGTTTTCAAATTCCCAAATGTTATCTCAGGGAACAAAGCCAACAAAGAAGGTGTGGACATTTTGATTTCACCAGTATCCATGACCACTGCACCAACTTTGGAAGAGTTCAAATCACAATCCGCAACACAGGCATATGTCAATGATACTTTCACCGTCCCTGCCTCACTAGCAGGTCTACCTGCTATTTCAGTTCCTTATGGCTCAGGAGAATCCTCAGTAGGGGTTCAAGTCATGGGTCAGTATGGTGACGACCATGGAGTTCTACAAGCAGCCAAGATCCTAAAGGGCTTACAATGAAGAGCCAAGAAAAACTGTATATATGTACCGTTATAGATTAATTAAATATAAACAAGTGAATTAAGCTTAGTATTCATTAGCTAAGGATTGGATCTCCGATTTCAATTTTTTCAAAGTCTTGTTACGATTCCACTTTTGATGGTCCTCCCAAACAACCTCCATCAATCTGGCGTTCACCAACTCTAAGGATTCGACAGAAAGACCAGAAGTGGCTTCGATTAATGAATTTTCAAGTTTGGACAACTTAGTCTCATCAAGCTCGAATGGTGGTTCAGGTTCTTCAGCTTCCTCCTCAGATTCAGGTTCAGGTTCGGGTTCAAGTTTAGCTTCAGCAGTTTCCTCAATTGCGTTCTCTTCTTCCTTGGCTTCTTCTTTCTCTGCCTCTGCTTCATCATCTTTATTGAGCACACCGTCTTCAGGATCAATGTTTGTAGGTTCGTCAACAATAGCAGTAGAGTCAGCTTCAGGGGAAACACTTCTTGGAGACATCGCAACGTCCTCGTCTTCTTTAATTAGAGCTGTATTGTCAGCAACTTCACCATCTTCTGGTGCAACTGATTGCGAGTCCAATGCTGCAACAGAAGAACCATCAACAAGAGTTTCTCCATCAACCCCTTGGGCCAATAACATATGAGTATTGGTGTTGGTGTTCATATCGGAATCTTCAACTTCACCGTCTTCCTTGATTTCTTTCAGTTTGGCATCCTCAATGGCCTTTAATCTCAAAAGTTCTTGTTCGTGTAAACGATGTCTCTCGGCTTCTCTCGCAGCCATATCTTTACAAGCAGATGCAAACTCCGGGATGGCAATTTCTTCAACACCGACTTGAGCGTTGGCATACATTTCAGATGCCTTGATTAATCTTTCACGATCATTGGCAGTTACTGCATCTTTATAGATCATCTCAATATCTTTCAAAAATTGTTTTGGCTCAGAGTAGAAACCGTTCCATAGACGTTCCTCGACGATATCAAGATCCATATTGTGGAAACGACGACCTGTAGAGTTTTCCAAGATCATGTCACCATCTTTCGAGTAAGCACGGAAAGTTGTGTCTGCTGCGTTTTCAGTCTCAAACAAATAAATGAGTAAACTATCATCGATGATAGGCTTCTTGAACTTTTTGTAACGATTTTTGAACAAGTCCATCAACCCAGATAATTTGATCTTCAAAGTGTTCTTCAATCTCATATCGGCCTTTTCAAACGATTTCAAATCCATCTTCTCTTCCTTTTTGGTGACTTCCAACTTCTCTAATTTTTCCAATTTCCTCTTCTTTCTATTATCCAAATAATCACTTGGTTTCATCTTTAAGGCAATCCATAACGTTTCAAAAAATTTCTTTCTTTGCAACTCATCAGCTTTACCTAAATTAACGTGATTAGCATCTGCTAGACCGAACAAATGCTTTAGACCGTTCTCTAACTCTTCAAATGGTGTTTCGGAAAGACCCAATAACAAGATTCTTTCATTTGAGCCAACAGACCTCAATAGACCAGCAAGTGTAGCTTTGGCAGAGTCTTGGACAACTTGATACCAAATGTCAACATTCGGTATGAAGATAATAGATGGTTGATGACGACGCGCCTCTATGAAACTTTGAATAATAGCTGTTTCTGTTGTTCTTGTCGAATCACCAAATATGGATCCGAGGTCTAATGATTGGACGTTAAACCCTTCAAGATGATTCAAGACGGCCGAACCCAAATAGGATTGACCATTCCCAGGTTCACCAGCTATTAATAATCTTGGGCGATGCACTCTAGCAGATTCCAAACGTTTGAGTAACTCATGTTTACCAAACCCACCGTCTGCATCACCTTCTGTTGGATCCACAAATTGTGCCTCTTCTAAAATTGACAATTTCTTGGTTCTTGGTACAATTTTATCCAATTTCTTTGTGATGTTCTCCAAAGGCTTGTTTAGCAGTGCAGTCAGGTTTTCGGGTATTGGGGCAGATCCGCTCGAGGTGGAACGGGCAGATGATGGAACAATCTTATCCAAAGCCTTCATGAAATCACGAGCACCAACTTCAATGGTAGAAGGATCGATTTTCAATTTATCATTTGATGAATAAATCTGTGGATATCTTCTTTGTATACTGTTTAACGCTGCCTCGGTACACAAAGCACGTAAATCAGCACCACCATACCCCTTAGTTAAATGTGCAACCTTATCAGTGAATTCAGGTTGCAATGGTGGATCCCATTTCTTTGTATGAATTTTCAAGATTTCTGATCTTGCTTTTAGGTCAGGCAATGGGAAATAAAACTCACGATCAAATCTTCCAGGACGACGTAATGCCGGATCCACTGCATCGGGACGATTCGTAGCACCAATGACGATAACTTGACCTCTGTTATCCATACCATCCATCAACGCCAACATCGTGGAAACGATACTTGCATGGATTTGTTCTTGTTTTGAAGATCTCACAGGGGCCAGCCCATCAATTTCATCAAAAAAGATAATACTTGGTTGTTGCTTTCTAGCTTCTTCAAATAATAAACGTAATTGCCTTTCGGCTTCACCAACCCATTTAGAAAGACAGTCAGCACCTTTACGCATAAAAAAGGTGATGTTTCTCCCCTGGGATGAACAACTAGCAGCGAGTGCTCTTGCCATGAGTGTCTTACCTGTACCTGGAGGACCATGGAACAGAACACCTCTTGGTGGTGTGATCCCGAACCTTTGATAAACTTCTGGATACAATAAAGGTAATGCCACCATTTCTTTCAATTGACTGATATAGTTGTCCAACCCACCAATAGCACTGAAATCAATATTCATATCAACACCCAATGGATCAGAGTCCGCAGTGGTCTTCTTCTTTGGTTTACTATTCAATGCCACTGGTGCACTTATAGAGTTTCTCTTATTCGAGACACCACCAACGGGTATTATTTCATCATCTGAAGAGTCCGAATCAGCACCACCGAGTAAGTTACCTGCGTTCCCACCGATGTGACTTAGGTTCTTACCAAAGATTGATGTAACGTCACCACCTCCAAATGGACCACCCGTAGGGAATAGTCTGCGGACGGGTCTCCCTGTGGCTGCACCACCTCTTCTTCTTGGACTTATATGTTCTGGTGCCAAAGATGGGAGTTCAGAGGCTGGGTCTATCAGTGGTGGTGGGATTGTGTAGTTGATTTCCTTCTTCCGTTCACGTAGAGATCTTGGAGCAGGTGAGGCATCAGAGTCCAAGCCGTCCAGTATTTGACCTCTTCTTGTTCTTCTCTGATTACTATCAGAGTCATTTTTGAGATCTTCAAGTTCTTGTTTGAGTTCGTCGACAGGTTCCTCGTCGTTCGGTAGTGTGACTTCATGATTATCTGATTCATAATCTTCATCTTCAGATATTTGTCTATTACTTCTACCATTTCTTCTTCTTGAAGTGGCCGAGCGACTCTTACCACGTCTTGATCTTTTCTTGGATCTTCTTTTCTTCTGAGGCTTATCGGTATACTCATCATCATCTTGATCATCATCATCCTTCGATATGAAATTTCTCATTCGGCGTCGTTCTACCAATTTTTCATCATCATCGTCAGATTCTAGGAAATCACTAGCATCACTTGCCTGGTAATCTTCGCTTTCCTCGTCGCCTTTAAACTCTTCATCATCATCATCATTGCGTCTTCTTGAAGTCCTACTTGATCTTCCTCTGCTTCTTGTGCTAGGTGCAACGTCTTCATGCTCACTGAAATCACCGTCTTCATCTTCATCTTCATCTTTCACTCTTGGCTTCCCTCTTCTAGGTTTAACAGGCGATGAATACTCATCATGATCATGTTCGTCTTCACCGTGATCCTCTTCAACTCTGCGTCTACCTGCACGTTTAGGCTTCTCTGGTGATTCATCACCATTGAATTTGTCATCCTCGCTATCCATCAAATCATCCAATCCATTCTCCACTTTCGCGTAATCGATCTTTTGCTTCTTGCGTCTCGATGGTACGTTAAACTCTTCCTCGTCGGGGTCCTCATCGGACCCTGGCAACCTATGAGATCTCGATACTCGAGGACTCATATTCCTGTTGCGGTAGTTGAATGTGATTATAAACTCTGGTGATATCTTGACAATGTTATATGTTGTAATGCTGATTCACTGAGACAATGTTCTGTGGTGTTCAAGTGTTGTCTCGAGTGATGAATTGCGATGTCTTTGTTATGTGACAAAATGATCCAAATCTGTATGCTCTGAATGTGTCTTTCTCTTATGGATTATGGTAAAATCTCGAATTCAAACACCAGCTTTTCCACTGCCTAAAATGACGCAATTTCCTGATTAGCAAATTGATTCTCCTTGACTTCCTAGTACAACAATTCCGCGCAGTCCACTTCAATGATCTCAGCGGCAATTGGTTGTTCTTTACTTCTTAAGCGCTGACTCGCCATAGTTTCAAAAGTCTGTAGAGCTCTGATTTTGAGAATCCGAAAATCAAAATCCACCAAAGTTTCGCGTTTCAGTCGACTTCCCGATTAGGAAATAAAAGTGTACACCATCCTACAAATTATGGATATTACCACTATTACTTCATTATATTAAACAGAGACTCTCATTAATCAGTTGACGATGACTAACTCATCAAGATATTCACGGCCCAGTCCACACTTAGCGTACGCAAATCAGTATAAGTCTGACCAACACCCACAAACAAAATCGGGATATTCGTAGCATAAACCATATTAACCATAGTCCCAATCAAATCACCCACAGTGTCACATTTACTGATAATGAAGAAATCTAACGTTCTCCCTGCCCCAAAAGCATTATTGAAATTCTTAGCCTGCTGCACGGAATCAGTCCCGACAAGTGCCTCACCCACCATAATGATCTTGTTTGGGTTAGCAGCTTTAGCGAAAGAGGCCAATGGTGCCATCAATCTAGCATCATTATGTCTTCTCCCAGCGGTATCCATCAGTATAACATCAAATTGCTCCTTTTTGGCATACTCAATGGCATTCTTAGCGATCTTGGCCACTAAATCGGACCCACCATACCCACCTTCAAACAATTCAATTTTGTCCTGGTTATCATTGGATTTCTTCAAGTTGTTGACATGAACACGTAATTGCTCCACAGCACCGGATCTGAAAGTGTCACAAGCGACGATAAGCACTTTGAAATCGTTTTGTAAAAGCCAAAAGGCCAATTTGGACAAGTTGGTGGATTTACCAACACCATTGACACCCACAACGGAGATGACGTATGGTTTAGGATTAGCTCTGATGTCTTGAAGTAAGTTGACTGATGTACCTGGTGTCAAGATCTTTGTTAGTGCTTTGGCCAAGGCTTCTTTAGCAGTGGTTTGGATACTTGTCCAGTTCTTAGTCTTGGACCCAACAAGAGCCTTCTCCACATTAGATGTCAAATGCTGTGCAACTTCTGGGGCAACATTTTTCTTGATCAAGTGGTTTTGTAGTTCAGATAGTGTAGATTTGATATCGTCAGATGTAATAGTTTTACCACCGGTGAATTTTTTCAAGAATCCAAATGGTTCTTTAGTTTCTTCCTTCTTTTTGGAGCTGTTTAAGATGGCATCAATTTCATCGTTCAAGTCCTTTACTAAGAAGGCACCCGTTTTTTGGTCTTTATCACCAAAGTTCTTCGTATCAATATTCACAGATGCGGCTTCACCCACAGGAGTAGATGGTTCCGGGGTGGCACCATTGGAGAAGTCCAATTGGAAATCAGCATCTTCTTCAACCATACCGTCAGCACCCCATTTACGATGTTTCTTTAGTGTGTTTTTACCCTTGGTTTTCTTACTTGGAGTAGTGTCAACAACTTCCCTGGAGACTTCTTGTTCAACAAGACCTGAGCTCCCACCTTGGGCTTGTAATTGGAAATCGCTCAATTTGGACTTGAAATATCTATCAAACTTGGCTTCCTCTTCTTCCAAATCTGTTAAATGAGCAGCTTGTCTTTCTTGGTTTTCAATTATACCTTCACCCAACAATTCCGTGAACAATTTCGTAGACACTTCGACGAGCTCTTCACTATATTTCAAAGGTGTAAGCGACGGATACACCACTGCAAGCACCAATTTAGGGTTATTCACTCTCTTGTACTTGATAGTGTACCCATTCGTTGTGTATGTGTCCACTTGGGCATCGTCAATGAGAGATTTGGCATTATCAGAGATGAAGACATTGCTGATCAGCGAGTTGACCACGGAGTCTGGGATTTTTCTTGGAGCATGGCGATACAGCACGATCCCTGACGTGGTGAACACCAAGAACTGGTCAATCATTGTGTATTTATTGTCGTGATAGTATGGTAAAGGGTCCTGTCTCTAAATCTCCATAGTGAAGATGGCTTCATCACCAGCCTTTCGGAAGCTTTTCGCGTGCTGATTATGTAAGCTGTTATGTAATCAATAGGCTAATTCTCAGACAATGTACCATAATTAGCCTGAATTTGGGGGAAATTGGTAGTAAAATTATTATAAATTAATTGGAATCACTGGATAATCATTGATATTGCTTTTAATCTGTGTTTGGTCCGTTTTATTGTTGTCATTCCCATCGCATAGGCACAGCCGGCTATCGATCCGTAAGCAGAACATATAAAAATAGTACCTGAAATACTTTAGGATCACAGCATTCTTCCAGAACTTGTTACTAAGAGAAAGGGCTTAAAGCCTTGGTATAAAAGAAAAGAGATAGCCTGGAAAGATGAAGATCATACCCAAGAGACGCAGGAACGTCAAGAAGAGAGTGGATCTCAAAGTGAATCTCGTGGAGGTGAGTACCGGAGCAATTTCAAGATCAAAGGCATGTACTAACAACTGTTTGACATAGGCAAAAGATCTGGTGCTCACGAACCCAAAGTCACTGAGTGTGGTATGTATGGAGGCTCCTAGTCATAATTGATGACAAAGGACTAACGCTGGTCTGTGTCATATAGGTCGCTGGTATCTGTTTCAATGGGCAAATGAAGATGACTAGCAAAGTCAAACACACGGCAAACCCCAGTTTCAACACTACTTTACAATTCAGACTAGCAACATGCAAAATCTCTGGACCTATATTACGTATAGGTATCTTTGACAAGCATAGGAAATACTCAATCTACCTGGGAGAACTACGACTTTCGGTGATTGACCTGTTTGAAGATCTCGAAAGAGGTCTTGTGAAGACCATGATCCCTGCGAAATGGTACAAGTTACATTCATCAGAAGCACATGAAACATTCGTCACTGGATCTATTAAAGTTGGATTTGAACTCAAGGCGAAGAATGATGTTGTGAAAAACTTCAAGATTTGGCAATCTACACTAGTGAACCGTGATAAAGTTACCCGTATCAATGAACAGGATTATTATTCAGACTCAGAAACAGATGTTGAGTCTCTAATGATGGATGAACAAACGGCAGGTCAACCTCTTGGTGCGCCAGATCGATTGGATGACCTGAGTAGTCTGAATATCAGTAGAGACTCACTACAGCCACCTCCAACACCAAGCCATAGCAATAGTTCATCAAAGATACCAAGAGTGAAATCAACAACTTTCTTGGAACCACCCTCGATGACAGGTTCCGTTTCAAACTATGATTCTTACTACTCGAGTGATAATGTCTCAATACATTCAGATACAAATGGTAGTGGATCACATATAATATCACCTGCTATCAGGAGGTTAACAAATCAACAGAGGAAACAAGTCTCCATTGATGGTGTTGTGTTTCTGGAAATCTTGAGTGCGGAAGGGTTACCACCTTTTAAAAGGTTTATACAAAAAGGGTTCGATATGGATCCATTCGTTGTCATCTCATTTGGGAAGAAAACTTTTAGAACATCATGGAGGAAGCATACATTGACACCCGTGTGGAATCAGACGTTGGCGTTTGAAGTGCTTTCGAATGAGAAAACTTATGATTTGGTTTTCAACATTTTGGATAAGGATCATATTTCATTTCATGATAAAGTTGCCATGGGTTCAATTTCATTGATGGATGTGGAACAAGGGAAGGATTTCAAAGAGTTTAACTTGGATTTGAAATTGTTACATGCTGATTACCAGGAATACAGTCCAAATTTGAAATTCAGGATCAAATACAAGAACTATGAGACTTTGAAAGAAGAAGTATGGCAATCCGTGTTATCCAAGTATGGTGACTCCCTAGATATCTTGGAATTGGATTTGTTCTTGGAGAATTTAAACATTAATGAAGAATTGGCCAATTTTTACAAAATCAATGATAAATCGATGACAGACTTATTAACCATCCCCGAGGTGATCAAGGCCTTACAATTTTATAACGTCAAGATGCAAAGATGTCCACTGTGTGGTAAAAGGAAACAGGGTGATATGGTCGCTCATGCCGCTATATGTTCCGCCAAGGGTGACAAATTGAAGAAATATGCCACTGCAGGGTTTGCCTCAAAGAGATGGTACTCGAAAATCTTGATCAAAGTGGCATATGGTCGATACGCCCTGGGTAAGAACAATGCCAATATCCTAGTGCAAGATAGACTGACGGGGTTTATCATTGAGGAAAAGATGGCATTGTATATCAGATTAGGGATACGATTACTTTATAAGGGGAAAGGTGCCGATTCTAAGAGAATCCGTACATTATTGAAAAACCTGAGTATCAAGCAAGGTGCCCGTTTTGATTCACCTGCCTCTGTGAAGGATATTGATTCGTTTATTAAGTTCCATGCCCTAGATTTATCAGAATGTGCAGAAACTGATTTTGCCACTTTCAATGACTTCTTCTATAGGAAGTTGAAACCTGGTTCACGTCCTGCAGAGTCACCAAACAATAAGATCATTGTGTCGCCTGCTGATTCTCGTTGTACAGCGTTCAATGATATCCCATCTGCTACGAAGGTCTGGATCAAGAGTCGTTCATTCTCCATTGAAAAACTATTGGGTGAAGAGTTCTCTTCTAAACAAAACGGAAAATTCAATGATTGTTCCTTAGCCATTTTCAGATTGGCTCCACAAGATTATCATAGATTCCATTCACCAGTGGATGGTGTTGTGCAAGAACCTGTGTTCATCCAAGGTGAATACTATACGGTGAATCCAATGGCCATTAGATCCGATCTAGATGTTTTCGGTGAGAATGTTCGTGTGATTATACCGATTGAGACTGAAGAGTTTGGTAGTGTGCTGGTTATTGCCGTGGGTGCTATGATGGTTGGGTCTACTGTGTTATCAGTGGAAAAGGGAGACACTGTTAAAAGGACTGATGAATTGGGGTATTTCAAGTTTGGTGGCTCTACAATTTTAGTGCTCTTCGAAAAGGGTCGTATGGAATTCGATCATGACTTGGTTGCCAATTCCAATGATTCCATTGAGACTTTGGTTCGTGTAGGTATGTCTGTGGGACATCATTTGGATGTGGAAGAGTTTGAAAGAAAAAGAGTCAATTTCGATGATAGTTCAGAGGAGAAAAAACTAAGAATCATCAGAACCATTACGGGTGGTGATACAGATCGTCCTTGGGAATTGTTCAACTTGAATGTTCATTCCGATGATGAGTTGGAAGATGATTACGACGATGACGATGAAAATGAGGGATCTGAGATCGAAACGTGAGAAAGAAAGAAATTGGTTCACTCACTGAATATTCACAGTATATTTATAAATTATATATAGCAAAACTAAATGAAAATAATGGAGCATTCGTTTACATTCTAATGGATTATTCAGTACATTTTGAGGTCAATAGTGAGCTTCTATCACAGAACCAATTCGCGACCATATAAAATTTACGCGTATCGCATCGCATCGCGTTGAATAAAGATTTAGTACTTGAAAGTTCAAAGCAAGAGTACTGATTAATACTAGAAGAGAAGACAAGGATCTTTACAATGCCCTGCATCTCACCGGAAATGGCAGACTATCTTGTTGACTATGAGTGAGTATTTTGATATTCCGTGGTAACGTTGTTGCTGATCAAATACTAACCTATATCAGTGGAACATCATCTCAAGAAAGCCAAAAACAACGACCAGAGGTCGATATCCCTGCTGAATATAAGAATAAAGAGATCTATAACCTTGATTTCAACAATAGATCATATGGGAAGCAGTTCGCCTCCATGTATTTCTCCCGTCTAACTGCTCTTAGACCTAGAATCTTGCTAAATGCAAAGAAGAAATGGGGCAATGAAACTATCAATGGTCATAAAGTGGTCAAAAAGGAGAAAGTCTTGGATATCAGAAGTGATGAGCCTAGTTGGGTTGTGGGTACTGTATATTGTGAAATGAAATACAAGCCAAACATCTTGGAGGAAGTGTCCAAGGGGATTCAAGGTGCCAACACAAGTGTCAAATCATATACAGATCCTGATTTGGATCAAGTCATGCTTGAAGATGAATCTGGTAGAGTGCAACTGGAAGGTGAATTGTTAAATAATACACTGCTAGTGACAGGTACAGTGGTGGGTATCCTCGGTATGGAATCCAAACCTGGTGTTTTCAAAGTTGTTGATATTGTATACCCATTCACATCTGCTCAAAAACCAACAAGAAAGGCAAGTTCCAAGATTGCTCTTGTCTCTGGATTACATTTCAACGGTGTTGATGACATTAAGCATGAGTTATTAAAAGATTTCCTCACTGGTGAATTAGGGATCGATCAAGCTAAATCCATCTCTAGAATGATCATTGCCGGTAATTCTATGCTAGTCAGTGGTCAAGCCACTGAGGAATTGGATGACAAACAGAAATATGGTGCTAAGAATAAATCTAACTTCAATGCCGACTCTGTGACCCAATTAGACAACTTCCTAACAGATCTATTACAAACCATACCCATCGACCTCATGCCTGGTGAATCAGACCCAGCAGAGACAAGTCTTCCACAACAACCATTACACCGTGCGTTTTTCCAATCTTCCAAAGCATACTTGGGCTCAAACACATTCCGCACGATAACAAACCCAAGTTGGATCCAATATGACGAATTAAGAATATTGGGGACAAGTGGTGAAAATATTAATGATATATATAAATATGTGATCCCTGACTCTATACAGGATTCTCGTATCAAAATGCTTGAAGCCACGATGATCTGGCAAAATATCATCCCTACTGCACCTGATACACTATGGTGTTATCCATTCACTGATAAGGATCCTTTCTTATTGACAGAAACACCACATGTTTACTTTGTGGGGAATCAGCCTAGATTTGAAACAAAGATGCTTGAATTGGCTAATGGTGTGAAAGTTAGACTTATAGCGTTACCAACTTTCAGTGAAACGGGACAGTTCGTGTTGTTGGATGCTGATACGTTGGAAACCGAAGTTATTTCATTAGATTCGTAATAATATATACTATATACATGGGTTTTATTCCTCTCTAATCTTGATTTTTTGAATAGTGTGTTCACCTGGTCTGTTTATCCCCTTACCATAGCTCAAGTCAGCACCAAATTTGACGTATTGAATGTTGGCCTTTTCAGGGGAGACACCAATCCTATCTAGGAATTTGTGGGAAAGTTCAGGCATGAATGGTAGTGTCAATATAGATGTAACACGGGCAGCTTCTAACGCAGTGAAGATCACAATGTCCTTCTCTTGGTCAGAGCGTCTCCAAGGTTTAGCATTTTGGAAGAATTGGTTTGCTTGGATGATAACGTCCCAAACGTCTTGGATTGCGGAAGATGTGTTGAACTCCAGCATCTTTGGATGCATCTTGTCGTACAATGAGTTAATATCTTCAACAAGTTTCTTATACTGTGATTGTAATGGTCCTTCGAAAGTGGAAATGTCATGCTTTGGAGATTCCACAATGGCTCTCTCAGCATTGAATTTCACACCACACGATCTTGAAATCAAGTTAGCAAACTTATCCACTATTTGTTCCCTTGTGCTGAACAATCTGTTTTCACTGAAATTATTATCAGTAGTCAAAACAGAATTTTCACATAGAAAGAATCTCAAAACATCAGTTCCATAGTAATTAGCCATCAAGATCGGATCAACAACGTTCCCTCTGCTTTTACTCATTTTGAACCCATCAGCCAACCAATGACCATGAACAACAACTTGATCTGGCAATTCTTGACCCGTAGCCATTAATAAAGCAGGCCAGTAAATACAATGGAATCTCACAATATCCTTACCGATCAAATGTGTAGCGGGCCATCTGTTGGTTAATTGTGGGTATCCTGCAGCGGTCAAGTAGTTCACTAGGGCATCAACCCAGACGTAAATTTTTTGGGAGTCATCACCTGGCACGGTGATCCCCCATTTTAATCTTGATGATGGACGAGAGACACTTAGGTCTTGTAGTTCATGATTTTCCAATTCGTGTAACAAGTCTGCTTGTCTTTGCTTTGGGATGATGAATTTTGGATTCGTTTTCAAGATGTTGATCAAGTCTTGTTTGAAAGAACCCAATTTGAAGAAATAGTTCTTTTCCGTATCATATGTCACTTCACTGCCTGTTTCCTTGGAGTAGTAACGACCCTCTTTTTCAAAGATTTGAGCCTCTGGATAGAAAGTCTCATCAGACACAGAGTACCAACCCCCATGTTCACCTTCGTATATGTACCCTCTTTCGTTCAAGACATTCCAAAAGTGATGAACAGCCTGGACATGGTCTTCATCAGTGGTTCTGATAAATCTATCATAGTCGATATTGGCCAATTTGGTAAGATCTTTGAAAACAACGGCTAATTGATCAACAAACTCTTTTGGTGGGATGCCTTTAGCCTCTGCGGCGTTTTGGATCTTTAAACCGTGTTCATCCAGACCAGTGGTGAAAAAGGAGTCCTTTGTTGTAAGTTTTTCCCATCTATTACGGACATCACAGAGAAGCATTGAATATAGATGACCTAAATGTGGTGCTTTATGGTATGTTAGTGCTTGAGCATAATTGATGAAGATGAAGGTCTGAACTCACCAGCATTTGGATAGAAGATTGGTGTTGATATATAGAATGCCTTGTTACTCGACAGTCTTTTGAAGACTCGAGGCAGCAAAAGCGATCTCCTGAGCATGGTTTGTTGTGGTGCTTTGACCTCGAAGATATTATAACTGGGGTTTTACCATAAAAGTCCTTTTTTTCTATATGATTTCGACCGCGATAAAAAGGCAGAACATGGGATCTGAGATCTGATAAATTTCAATCGTTATTGGAAAATACACATGTTACTTGGATTTCAAAAGCTGTTCATTATGATGCTCTAGTTACTCAGGATTATTTTGTCTACATTCAGTACTATTTTTTTGGTGACTTTCAATGCAATGTTCTCGTCTCTATTTATAATTCAACTTTTTCCACAAAGATAGCCATCAAGACGAAAATACTATAAAACATGGCCAATGGGTATGCAATCAAAGGTCTGACGTTATCCAACTTCAACACGGCTATGAAGAACCCCGAGGCGGAGAATGTACTCCATCCAATACTGAATGCAGATAGGGCATAGCCTAACAAATTGTTCATATTGATGAAAATCCCAGCAAAACTTATAGGCACTAATGGCAACAAGCAATAGCCCAACACGGAAGCTGTTCTGGTAAAATCAATTGAGTTCTCACTCATCAATTTGAAAAAGAAATGTAAAGAGATGGTACCAAACAATGCAACACCATAAATGTACCCGAAATGCACTTTCCCAGCCATCAACAAAAACGTACCAAAGATCAAACAAAACAAAATAGGCCCCGCCAAGTCTGAATCAATCATGATATCCGGTGTTATTCTTCCTCTTGGATTTAACACAGCCTGTGTTTTCAACTTGATGTGATTAAAATTTATACCCAACTCTTCTAATAACGGTGGTTCCCCCGCGTAACCCGATGTAGAGAGCGCGGCCATTATACCTGTAGACAGTGTCTTATCACCCAATGTCCCTGAAACGTCAAAGGAAGAGTATGTGTTGTCCATAGAGCCCTGGATCGGGTTGTTGTTGATGTTACCGAAATTGCTCGAGAGTGAGTCGTATTGGGTTGGATAGAATTGTAGGTTTTGGCCCTGTTGTTGTCCTTGGAATTGAGCTTGGTTCTGATAGAAGGCCATGGTGAGTGATTGGTTGATTTGTTTATGTGGTTTTTGTCGTGTTTTGTTGCTGTTGATTTCAGTTAATTCATTGTTTGATTTTTGAACGAAATTTTAGAAATTCGCGGAAATCTGCCAATTTTGAAAGTGTCGATTATTCCGCGAATTTGTTTTGCAAAAATTTCATAAAAAACGCGAAATTGTCGCGACACGTTAAAATGAAGATTTATTAGTATACGTTTGATCTAAATTGCGTCTGGGAATTGGAGGTATTAACGACTAGTTTTGGAGATCAACAAGTATGGCAGAATACACAGACTTGGAGAGAGCATTCTTGCAATACTTGATGTCACTAAATGTGGTCAGAGAAGAGGTCGCTATCAATGTACACAGCAAATTAAAGAAAGGTTTCGAAGAAGACCTAGGTGCAGACCATGAATTGGTCAAGAGAACTTTGGAAACCTCGTTAGACTTGATCAATGACAAGTTACACGTCTTGGGATACCAGATCGACAAGGTGTACAGTCAAGAAGGCAGAGAGTTACACTATGTCTTTGTCAATATGGTCTCGGATGCACCATCCAAGATCAGTACACCACATTCTGCCAAAGAGATTGATATCATCAAGAAGATCATTGATTACATAGTGATGGACGCTGATGATGAAAGCTATGTTATTTCGAGTACACAGGCTATCAAGATATGTCACAACACTGCGCAATTGACCGCTTCAGAGAGTGAACACTTGTTAAAACAATTAGTTGATGAAGGTTGGTTAAACTGTTCAAAACATGGAAGATATTCTCTCTCCATAAGGACCCTTTCTGAATTGAAGGGAATGTTGCTGGACAAGTACGGTGTTATCCCAGAGGGCCAATTAACTCTGTGTAAAGGATGTAATGAAATTGTTACAATGGGGATACGATGTGCGCAGGAGACATGTTTTATTAAATTCCACAAGGGCTGTCAGACACATTTTTTTAAGACAAGGTCAAGTGCACAGTGTCCTAATGAGCACTGTTCTGTGGATTGGTCCGAACAGGCACCATTACCAGTTGGTGAGAAGAGGTTGAAAACCAGAGGCTAGGTCATCAATTGCTGCTGCTGCTGCTGCTGCTTATCAATTGCCATTTGTAACTCCTCGGCCTCCATCTCATCCACTATATCCCATACGATATCATCAGCTATATGTTCATTATACAACTCATGAAACTCCCTAACATCGTCACCTAAATCCTTTGGTTTGTATTTGAAATCAGGACCAGCGTTTATTTCCGCGATCCCACCTTTGAAAACGCTTATCGTTGGATAATACCCCAACGTGCCATTATTATTAAACTTGTTATGCTTATTATTCTTTTGCTCAGAATAAGGTGGTAAGAAGGCGTATAACTCTTCGAATGCGATACCGACATATTGACCATTTTTGTAGATTTTGATCTTGGACCCAGGTAATGAATCAGGTTTGAAAGGATTCAAATCAGGAATGGCTTTTTCACCAAACACAGTGACAGGGTTTAACAAGTGTTCCATCTTTGATGTTGGTGTATAATCGAATTTTTCAAAATATAATCGATTTCTATACCGAATGGCAATCTGGTCTCTCACGATATCCTGGAACTCCGCGTGAGGTAATTCGACAAGCACACCGATAACATCACCACTGTGGAAACCCTCTTTCATGAACGTACTTGGCCTTGAAAGATGTAATTTCTGACCCGTCTTATCACGAAGCCCATATCCATACGCATCAAACCCAATCGGTGCCTCAATCGATGCTTCTCTTCTCCCCAATCCGATCCTAACATGGCTCTCTTTATCCGATTTCACAATATTAAACTCAAAATAGACACACCCTTCCCTTATCGGGATATTCGTCCTAGCACTTAGCCAACCTCTCTCTGTAGTGATTGATTTCCTATCATCACTTATCACGGTCCCATTTGATCTATCGAAATAACTAAGGGCCACATGGAATGGTGGTAATTCGGACGAAGTGAATTTCATCACTGGGAAATCAGGATTAGGACGACATGAACTGTATTGGAACCCACGTCTAGTGTTGAATGGGATGTCTTCGATGATATGGAATTGGTTGTTTATAGGGGATCTGTTTGATGGGATTGGGAAAGTTTCGAAGTCTGTGGGTTTATATGGGATGATTGGTTTGAATTTGTTTACTATTATTCCTCTGGATTTGGGATTGTTTGTTGAATATGTTGTGGATGTGGATCTTGTTAGGTAGACGGGTTTCTCGTCTTCACCACTGCGTTTTTGCGGTATCACTGGGTCTTTGCTGGACATATTTAGGTCTGTGGGATCCTTTGAATTTGGAGTGTAGGTTGTGTAATTGGTTTGGTAAGTGTATAAGAATGCAATTCTATAGTGGTACATCTGATTATGTTTATGTATATGACCGATGCCCGTTATTTTTCGGGTCTACTGCTGAGTATTACGTAACTTCTGACGCGGTAATATGATATTTAAATTACACTGAATTTACCTTCACACACTGAATTAAGACTATTAAATGTATTGTTTACTATTTGATTGACGTAGTGTGTGTTTTGGCTTCATTTTGTAGTGGTATTTCTTCAAAAGTAGGAGAGTCAAATTTTCCCATTTTTGATTGACAAGTGCATCTTTTCTTCAACAACTTTCAAAATCCATTACTAAAAAATTCCTGAATTTCGAAATTGCTTATTTGGCTGTTTTAGATAGATATAACATTGATAGATCATTCAAAACCACCATCAAGATACTTTGGATGTTCTGTAATTACTATAAACGAAGATTTGAGGGTATATTTTGTTAAGCCGTAGGATACCGCGGACCGAGGCACAATCCGGATATAGCGAATCAAAATATGAACTCATACCTAATGAATACAACTCTATAGATCACTACATGGCCATGTTCAATACGTATTTCTATCAATTATTTCTATACACTATATAAATTTTACAATCTCGCCCACCTCAACTTCACATCCACCACGTTCCTCCTAACCATATCCACAATCATCTCTGAGCACAACATTGCACCATACAAGTCATAATCATGGTGTAATGATTTGATCTCAAAACATTGCTGACCTGCAACAATACTCTGTTGTTCCCATTGAAACCCACTCCTTTTCCGCTTCTTGAGCCAGTGTACCATTTGGGGCATCTTCCAACTTGCGATCCCGTCCCAGTGGACATTAGAGAGTGGTGGTTGTATGGGTTGTGGTTCATTAGTTATACGTATGAGTATCACTGGTTGAGATGTGAAGGTTTTGATGAGTGAGGGTAGATCGTTTTGGTGTTCTCAGTGTAGCGAAAGTGACATTACCACATGCTGTTAGGATCCCTCGTAGGTAGTTGGCGAGTGTTGTAGGGTGGTACAGCACAGAGTTTGTCTGGTGTGTACATGGTGCTATTATCAGTGATTCTGGTCCTTGTCTCTTGGGAGCTCTGTGGATCGACATGAGGAACATTACTGAGGAGAGTGTGTGGTTCATTGAGGCAGTGTGTAGTACACTGGAGCCACTGGGAATAGCAGAGACACAGTGGGCCACTGGTGGTGATGGTGATTCCACCACTACGACTTTGATACGGAGTCTGTTGAAGTGGTTGACTATAGTGAGAGCATTGAGTAGCACCGAGACTCCACTGCCGACAATGACGAACATAATAAACAACTATATAATCAACTAACAATACAATACAATACAATCCCACTAATAAATGTCACATCACCTCCAGCAACTCCACCACCTGGTGACACTTACAGAACCCATTCGTGGCTGGCCGTCACCCGGCAGCTCATCGCGTGAAATCAGTTGAGCTGATGCAGGTGGACCGTGTGATGGACCAGAATCGAGACAGTCCCAAGGCTTTAAAAGTGAACAAATTCCATACAAACCGACAGGTTCACAATCAATTGACTACCACACACTAAATACAATAGTTACAATATGTCAGTCTCTGGTGTTGCATTCACTTCATTCGCCACCAAGGACATCACTGCCTTCCACAACACAGTCAAGTTCTACAAGAGCTTGGGCTTCAAGCTCATTAGAAACTACACAAGAGACTTGAACTCAACAAGCTCGTTGAAAGGTGTCACTCATGATTCTCTCAAGGAAACATGGCTCGAATCTTTCAAAATGTCCCATTTCCAAGACGGCATCAGAATCCCATTGCAAGAGAGTAACAGTTACCAATCCGAAGGGGTTGTCCTTAAATTGAGACTCGTGGGGACAGACTCGACAGTGACTCCTACTGATGGGTCCGCTGTGCTTCCTGGTGAATTGCACTGGTTCACCACAAGCATAGATGATGTCTCCTCAATCTTGGGCTTGCAACCTGATTCCCAAAACACAATCACCACTGTGGATCCATTGGGTAATATAATCACATTTGTCGATACTCCAAACCCATTCACTGGTAAATTGGATGAATCCTTCTTTAAAGCGCAACCAACTGATAAAGAAGGAAATGAACCGGAAACTAACTCAGTCAAAAGAAAGAAGATTGCAGTCATGACCTCTGGTGGTGATTCCCAAGGGATGAACGCCGCTGTGAGAGCCGTCGTTAGAGCTGGTATCTTTTACGGGTGTGATGTCTTTGCCGTGTACGAAGGTTACAGTGGTCTTGTTGCCGGTGGTGACTCCATCAAGAAGATGGCCTGGGAAGACGTTAGAGGTTGGTTATCACTAGGTGGTACTTTGATCGGTACTGCTCGTTGTATGGAGTTTAGAGAAAGATGGGGTAGACTATTGGGTGCTAAAAATATGATTTTGAATGGGATTGATGCCCTAGTTGTGTGTGGTGGTGATGGGTCTCTAACTGGTGCTGATTTGTTTAGAGCTGAATGGCCTTCCCTTGTGGAAGAACTAGTTTCCACTGGTCAATTGACCAAGGAACAAGTTGAACCACATAGACATTTAACTATCGTTGGGCTTGTTGGGTCCATTGATAACGACATGTCCGGTACAGATAACACCATTGGTGCCAATTCTTCATTGGAACGTATCTGTGAAATGGTTGACTATATCGATGCCACTGCCACTTCGCATTCTCGTGCTTTTGTTGTCGAAGTCATGGGGAGACACTGTGGTTGGTTAGCCCTAAATGCTGGTATCGCCACTGGTGCAGACTATATCTTTATCCCAGAACGTGCTGCCAACAAGGATACTTGGAAAGACGAGTTGAAAGAAGTTTGTCGTCGTCACAGGGAGAAGGGGAGAAGAAAAACTACTGTTATCGTTGCCGAAGGTGCCCTAGACTCTGAATTGAACCCAATCACTTCTGAAGAAGTTAAAGACGTTCTTGTTGAATTAGGATTAGACACAAGAATCACCACTTTGGGTCATGTTCAAAGAGGTGGTACCGCTACTGCCTCAGACAGATTATTGGCCACTTTACAAGGTGTTGAAGCCGTCAAGGCTGTCTTGGACTTAACTCCAAATGATCCTTCTCCATTGATTGGGATCTTGGAAAACAAGATTGTTCGTCAACCTTTGGTGGATGCTGTGAAATTGACAAAATCTGTCGCCACGGCCATTGAAAACAAGGATTTCGATAAGGCCATCTCTTTGCGTAATGTTGATTTCATCGAATCTTATGAAAATTTCCAAACTACCACTTATCACGATGATGGTTCCCATGTCTTGCCAACTGATAAACAATTAAACATTGCAGTGATCCATGTTGGTGCTTCCTCAGCTGCCTTGAACGCCGCTACAAGAGCCGCTGCCCTATATGCCCTTTCCAGAGGTCATACCCCATACGCTGTGCAAGACGGGTTCAGTGGCTTGATCCGTCATGGATCAATGAAACCATTGACTTGGTTCGATGTTGAAGAATGGCACAACTTGGGTGGGTCCGAAATTGGGACTAACCGTACTTTACCATCCCAAGATATCGGGACCGTGGCCTATTATTTCCAAAAATACAAGATTGATGGGTTGATCATCATTGGTGGGTTTGAAGGGTTTAGAGCATTACGTGAATTGGATGAGGCTAGAGCTCAATTCCCAATTTTCAACATCCCATTGACTTTGATCCCATCCACCGTGTCAAATAACGTCCCAGGTACAGAATATTCTTTGGGTTCCGATACTTGTTTGAACTCATTGGTCAACTATTGTGATGCCGTTAAACAATCTGCTTCATCTTCAAGAAGAAGAGCTTTTGTTGTTGAAGTGCAAGGTGGTCATTCCGGTTATGTTGCCAGTTATATCGGTCTTGTCACTGGGTCCGTTGCCAACTATACCCCAGAAAAGAAAATTACATTAAAGACCATCCAAGAAGATATTGCCCTATTGAAAGAGAATTTCGCCCAGGATAAAGGTGATGACAGAAGTGGGAAAATGTTGATCCGTAACGAAGCTGCCTCTTCTATTTTCACCACTGAATTGATTGCTGATATCATTGGTGAATCTGGTGAAAAAAGATTTGAAACAAGAACCGCTATCCCAGGTCACGTCCAACAAGGTGGTGCTCCAACTGCATTGGATAGAGTCAACGCTTCAAGATTTGCCATCAAGTGTGCTAAATTCATTGAAGAATGGAATGACAAGATTAATCACACCGCTTCTACTGACGGCAGTGATCCAACTTTAAGATTCAAATATGATGCTGATGGGAAAAAAATCTCTACAGTGGGGGATAATGAAAACTCTGCATGTGTTATCGGTATCGAAGGTACAGACTTGACATTCACCTCTGTGAAGCAACTATGGGAAAACGAGGCCGATATCGAGTTGAGAAAGGGGTTGACTGTTCATTGGGAACATTTCAACGAGATTGGTGATATCCTAAGTGGGAGATTGATTTTGAGACAAAAGGCTAAACAAGATCATACTATCTAAGGATCCTTTTTTTATTACTGTATGAATTGAAAGAAAAAAAAGAAAATATAATGTTATTGTCGATTATACAATACAAATCTTATATATATATAAACCTGTTATAATGAATTTTGAAGTCTGTTTTTGAAGTGTGGAATTGTAGCTTGAGCATGATTGAAGATTTCAATGCAAATGGATTGGTAAAGTGGTGAATCAATGAGCCCGGTAATCAACCAGATCTTAGCACCACGAGCCATATGCTCGTAATTGTGAGAGCTTCTATTAAGAACCAGACCAATTAGGGTATTTGTACTTTGTTCGTGTGTAATTTTGAAAATTTTTACGTATATTACTTTAAAATCCACTTACCGCGGTAAGTTCCATCTCAACCGCGGAAATGACCAGCTCAAATCTTTTCTCTGAAAGCGTAATAGACAGTCATCTTTCCTTTATAAACGACTTCCAAACAATGAACCCATAAGGAACATCCTCGTCATCCCGATCATTAACCCAGTTCCGAACATCCTTCAATATCCTCTGTGATCTTTGGACATCCTGTCTCCATTCTTCTTGTCTCATCCTGTACTCGATCAGTTCACAACCTTCAATTAAAACATGAACTCCATTCATCTCTTGCAATTTCTTGAACAGTACTAGAGGCTCCAGGTTATCAATATGGAACAAGTGTCTGATCTCAAGGACTAATAGATTGCTGAGATAGCCTTGCTGAAAGAGTTTTGGTAAAGAGTCGTTGGTCAATTGGGTACAGTTGTTTAGTGATAGTCTGGTTAAAGTATCACTGCAATGCATTGCTACTTCCCAAAGGGCATGGTCAGAGATAGAACAGCCGGCAAGGCCTAATGTATCCAAATGCTGGAGGCTCTTCAGTGAAGAAATCGAAATGTCGGTGATCAAGTGTCCATGGGACCGACGACCTAGATTCAGGCTTTTCAGTTGCGGACAACTGTTGACTATTTCCAAGACACCAATGTCAGATACAAGCTCACAGGCTCGAAGGTCTAAAACCTCTAAGCTTGATGCGTTCTTAGCAACGATCTTTAGGAACTCATCATCCACCACTCGTGATCCTGGCATGATCAACTCTTTCAATGAGCCTTGAAGCATCTGTTCTGAAGGTAAGATGTTTGGACAGATATACATCTCGATTCTTTCCAATTGTCCACTAATATAAGGTGATATACTGTCAATATCACATTGCCTTGCCTTGGATAATTTATGCATGGTGAACTTCGTGGTAATGGACCTGATTGTTTGTTGCTGAGTGTTTTTGGTCCTTGTGACGAATTTACTCCATTTGGTTTCATCTTCAAATGATAATTTGATCGAAGCAATCTGTAATGTTATCTGATACCACAATTTATTCACCAACATACAACTATAAAGATTGTTTCTTTGTCTTCTCGTCCGAGGATCGGAACTTCTAATCATTTCAGTTGCAGGACAACCTTCATTTCGTATACTTGAGTCACAAGCCTCTTTCCAGACTTGACGGGCTTTGACCTCATCTTTATAGATCAACAAGGCATGTTGAAAAGACAATGGTCTTCTTCTCACTGGTGCTTCTTCGTGTGGGAAAATGGGCGAAGAATCAGCATACCTGATTATCATGGTGATTATCTCTGGCATTTGAAAAATGACATGACATGGTCGAACACATGATAGTGATGGTAGTAACTGAATGCTACTCAGTTGGGCAACATTTTGTCCACATCTGAAATTACCTTGTGGTGGAATTAAATCACAAAACGTCAATTCTTCACTATATGAAGTGAATGATGAATTATCATGAAATTTTTTATCAGCAGATCCTGATGCTATTGGTGACGAGATCACCAAGGTGGAATGTTCTGGAGATCCTGAACGATTCTTTTCAGAAGTGGTTGATGGTAAGAAAGTGTTCTTAAAACCATTGAGAAACTTTTTCCTCTTACTAGTCTTTGCATCTTTCTTTAATGAAGTTTCAACAGGTTTGGCGCTGATTGCAGCACTATGTCTTCTTTTCGAAGGATGCCCCTTGTTGATTGGGATACCCGCTAAACATTTGAAAGGGGACGGAAGTTTTGTTGTCATTTTTTCTGGTGTGTTCTCCCGGTATTTATTTTTACACATCTGTATTCTTTGATAATATGTCGAATGTCAGGCGGTTGAATGTTGAATCCTTCTGCTTCGTTTGGCACTAGAATTTTAAAATTTAGAGGATTATTGCTTGTTAAATGGTCTACAGAATCCAGTACAAGCCAGGTATCCTCGAAAGCCCTTTTGGACAAATTGCTGGTTGATCATCTTAAATCTTGATGCATCAGTGTCCGGTGTTCTCGTTAATGATGGTGCATTTAGCTACTTAACAATACGGAAAGTACATGGTACTAATATGTAAGGCAATGCTTATGTGGGTGTCGTAATAGAGTTTATCGCCTTGGAATAAAGTGCATTTCCCTTTGGAACCGTTGGCTTTTTGGAATCGGAGCTTTAATAATTTAGCTGGGCATAGATTGGGTTAAAGACGAAAGGGCTATAGACAGCATAGGCGTCCCGAAGTGTCTGTGTGTCTAAGACCTTCTTTTTCTGATAGGTATGGGATTGGGGTTCAATGGGAAGTGCTAAAACTTAAGCCCTCTCGAATTTCCATGGTGCATTGGATATCTGACACTGCAAATAATACCGTGGATTTTGAGCCATTTCAACTGTCGATGATTAAAGGTTGGTAATTTGCTTGTTTCGATAGACTCTCACCTACTGGTCAGAAGATTGACACTCTGTACTTCAGAGAGAGAACCCCACGATCCTCATCTGCCTTGTGTTTTGTACCTAGATATTGGAACTTAAGCTTTATTGTTTAACATCTTACCGTATTGACGTACGGTAATGCACGGTTAAAAAGTATATCAGGTTCATTGCCCGATACTTGGTTAGCGAAGTAGTAGTTATTCGTGAAATAGCTACGTCTGAAGCACACAGAAATGGAAAGCTAGCTTGAACCGGAATTATATACATCTGGTGAAAATCCCCGATACAACCTATGAAATGATGTGTTTCTTCTTGTGCTACACGATATGTATACTCCTTACCACTAATCGAAATTCAATATCTCGAAGTTTGTACTAGATAAGTGGTACCACAGCTCAATATAAAAAGACCCATAAGACAGGCTTCCATTTCTGCAAAGATGTTCTGCCCTTGTTCTGTGCCGACACCAAAGATCTGCAATGGATCTCATTGTTTACTTTACTCTTCTTCAAGTGTTTCATTAAGGTTCTCAGCCTCTGAACGACTCCGGGCTTTTTCCTTCTCCACAGTTGAATAAACATACCCAATTGCTAAGGAAACGTGATCCAAGAGGCATAAAGATTCTAGAAATGGTTCAAAGCATAAAAATGGGTCGCTAAAAGGCTTATGACTTTTGTCTCCTGAAGTAATTCAAAATTCTTTTGCATAATTTCGTACATGTTAGGTATATAGAAATTGTCGTTTTGCGGTCAGCCCTTTAAAGTCTTCATGTGGTACTAATGGTTTAGTAACTATATAGAGATTACAGAAATATATCTAGATGGAAGAATTTTGATAAAACGCACGTTATACTTCTGCATGAGCTGGCTTTCCTTTCCGTTTGCAACGATCAATTTTGAATAGGATATATGAGCTTCCAGCAATTTGTTGAAAACCAAGAGGTCAACTTAAAACCATGGTCTCCAGAGCTTTTGACTCAACAAAGAGCGAATATGTGGGTACAAGTATGGCTCGGTATTTCCGTTAAGGTAGTGCATTTCATTGTCTCACGTATGAGGAAAGCACATGTACATGGGTGCTACCTATCAATATGTAATGTGAGATTCATGTAATTAGAATGGATTTGTGCTCTCGAAAGACCAGCTTCGCCTTTGTATCTTTCTTAGTTATAAGTTGATAGGTACATAGGAGCAATATGATGTACCTAATACCTATCTAGCATATTATGAACATCTGTAGGTCTAAGACCTTTTTTTCAACTGACATTATGGCGTTTATTGGTTCAGAATTGTTGAGGTTCCTGAAGGCTGCGAATCTTCTCAACGTGGATTGAATTGACTACCACTGTTGTTCGGCAAAAGACTAGGCTATCAAGAATATCAAGAATATCTCAACCGACACATCAGGTATAGAAAAAGCTTTAATATGTCAGACGTTCAAACTCTTAGGACATAGTGCCAGCGCAGAGCTCTAGGGTTCAGCATCCAGCCTCCGACATGTAGTATGCACTAGGTGGTCCTGCGAAAGGCCGATCTATTCTCTCTTATAGAATTCAGTATTCCAGATCTTCAATTTATTTGCCTTGTTCTATGTAGGTCAATGCAGCTTTTTAAAACCTTTTGTGAATGGGTGTCATGGACGATAGTGTGCAAGTGCTTGGTCCAGCATCCCACCATGTATGATGGCACACAAGTACAGGCAGTTCATCTTCGAGCGTTAGAATTGAGCTCCTTGAAGTTTAGTAGTAGACCTTACTTGTCAGTAGAAGGCCTTAACTAGCCGAAACAGCCTTGTACAGATAACAAGGTCCTCAATAAGGCAGATATTGTGACATGCAAATGAATGTAAATACCCGTGAATCACTAGCAGACCAGATACTATTACTAGAAGGCTAATTGGATTTTCTTCAATCATGCAAAGTCCTCAAAGTTGCAAGTTAGCGTCGTATGGACGCAATATTGTCTGAGATTCCATCGTATTGAGCTGCACGTCTAAACGTTACAATGCAGAGATGTTTTGATCGCCCGATCCAGGTTCCAGAAGTCGCTAGTGGTCGCAAAACAAAATGGATAGATCATAAAACGTAGATCATGTAGCACAGGTGTCTCCCTGATCTGTAATCAGTTTGAATTCTCGAGAACTCAGTTATGTTCTGTGTTCCTTTGCTTTCAATTCGTGAATTCCTCTACTGTATACAGATATCCCTTGATCCATAGATGCGTTGTAGGATATAATATCAATATCTAGTGGAACTCTGAGATCAAGCTTCTAATTCCTCAAAAAAGTTCAGCCAATTCCTTCTGTGCCGACACTGGAGATCAGCGTAAACATCGAATCGTGTTAACAGTACACATTTCTTTTCAGTATAACAGACTCCTGGCTAGATTCCCCATATCTAGCGGAATAACTGTGTGATCGATATCAAATTATGTATTGATTGTACAACTAATTAACAGATTATATCAAGACTGAGAAGTGCACCATAACGCACGAGATATTATATACATCCTTGAATCCCGTTTGTATATGACCTGAGTGATTCGAACTTTAGCTGATCAGCCCCGTAATTAACCATGATTCCTTTGACAGGTCTAGAGATCATCTCAAATCTCAATTCATTTCGGCAGTGAAGAATGGAACGGATCATAGCTGACGGGAGCACAAATCATTGATTAACGTCTTTAAGCCCAGTATGGAACGGAACGACAAACACTTACAACGAGCATTCGCGGAATTGAATTTGCCAGGGCAACATTGAAAATTGGTCTACACACAAAAATATATCTTCCGTTTTGGGAACACGCAGTATTTGAAAAGGCCACTCTTCTTGGGCTGACAAAGCAGTTACGTAAGCAGAACACAGGTCTGGAAAAGACGTGCCTGTACCGTAGTGCTCCTACCGTAGTGCCCTTAACGACCCTGGATATATGCATGCAGCTCGATCTAGAATGGGACAAAATCAAAATCGATTGAAATCAAAATTACGAAAATGGAAATTTGGATGGAATCAATATGGATTGAAATGGCTATATAAATTATAAAACTAAATAGGCTATAGATTGCTGTTCTTGAGATTGAAACCATGTAGAAAGCAAAGCATTTGAATCATATTAGCATCAATAGCATTGCAATCAGAGAGTATTAACCTTCCAGAGTTCAGGCATGACAACAGTAACAGTAACAGTAACAGTAACAGTAACAGTAACAGTAACAGTAACAGTAACAGTAACAGTAACAACAATTGATCAGCTGTTAGTACCTGGCCTTGCCCTAATCTTGGAAAATGTGAAAACATACTATCTTGTTCAAAAATGCAACGAAATAGCAACTGCATAGGACGATTCATCTTGGTATTGTAGTTAGTATATGTCTCTTGCACTGGGAACCATGTTATACTTACATAGTAACTATTGTTGATACCTGAAGTGAAAAGTGAAGTTAGAATTATGAAAAAGAAGGGGGTGGTGCCCTCCTTATATAGTTTTTCGAGCAATCTGGTGGTGTGTTGAATTGAAAAAAATTTCTCTAAGTCCAGAAAGTCGTAGAGCTACAAGTGGACATTCTTAACTACTAAGCGTATACAAAATGCGTGGGATGTCCGCAGAAATTCCCAATTCGTATAGCAGTTGATTCCCAAAGGGGCTATGTCTCTCTGCTTTGGGACAGATCATGCACTGTTGGTTCTTACTTTGTCCCAGTTCTATCTTGGTAGTTTCTTATTTTCGTTTTGTTGATGCACTAGTTGTTTACAACGCGCTATGTTTTTTCGCCATTGTTTACGCTTTGGACCATATGCATATCGCAACTCCAAAACACGAAAAAGATGGGCAAAACTCTTGACGAAAAAAAAGCGTGTCTGTCTTCCGCAAATGTAAACAACAGGTGCTTTGAGGACAACAAAGCATCATGGGACGACTGTGGTGCAGAAAGACATACATGCACGACTGACGCCAAACAAACACTCAAAAGTTACAGCTTCCATTGATAAAGCAATTGACGTCGTTTACAATCGAGACAACTACATAGGGACTCGTTATCATTAATTTCAAGTACACTCGTTCTTTTCACGTTGTTGTAGCTTTAAATTTGAGTACCATCACTTGCACACCAGTCTCGAGGTAGTTGTCCAGCTAGACTTCGACCCAGACGCGTAGCAAAAAAAAGAAATCAAAACTTGTCCACACACGACAAAAAGCTGCAAGTCCACAGGCCACTAGGCCATAGTGCCTTGTTTTCGAAAAATATGGCCAAAATGTCCAAGTCTACAGAGACTGATTACGTAATTTCTTCTTTGCAAGATAGCACGCTCAGAATTGGACTTTTGGACATGTCCTTTTTTGTGCAGATAGTCTCAGAGACTCTCTTTATGGTGTAGCCTTGGCTTATCCATTAGTCTCGTATTTAGAGAGTTGAAACTTTTGAATATAGATTTTATAGATTTAAAATCTTCCAAACAACTTTAGTAGGTCTATAAACTTTTGAAAAAAGAAATCTTGCTAAAATCGATGACTTGGATTTACTTATAACTCAACATTTGGAGTCTTTATGGGTCATAAATACTCGTGAAAGTGTTTTTTTTTGCATTGTAACCGATTATGCTTACTAGACCAGACTCCAGACGTCTAAGTAAAATTGTTTGTTAGGGCCACATTTTTGATAGTCCTCCCCAGAGCCAGCTTAGCTATCTACCTGAGCTAAGATACACAAGAGGATCTAATGAGCTCCTATAGATGAGGCTAGCATGCTTGGTAGTTGGTGAAAGGGGTAAGTAACGACTGGGCTTATATGCTTATGCATTATGGCGTCTTCCCTTTCATAGGTGACTTTATTTTTACTCCAAAACGGAGTATTCAAGAACTTAAGAAGATAGAAGATATGATATAAGAGCATTATAATGTATCGTCTTAGAGGGTCACAATGACCACCAAATAGCAACCAAAGTGAATATAGAGCTCCTAGTGCAGACCTGTTAAGTCATCTCACCCCAGTAGCTAGTCTACAGTCGTCTTCCTGACGTGTCTGATTTTCAATACCAGTACGTTAAGGCCTGAATTCATCAAAGACATGTAGTACGTGTAGTAAGATGTCTTCAAACTACCTTGCTTGAAGGACAGCCATACCAAAGGAGGGTGTGATATTAACTCTTGTATAAGCTATCTGTATTATCACTATATGGTTGCTTTTCAACTAGGGGGTTTGATCTGAAAGCGTGTTAAGTAGTGAGGTCCTGTTTGTACAAAGTCCCTACTTATTAAGTATGTTACCACATCTTCAAGATGAAACAATTGAGTATGCTTCTGGTAACTCATCCTACTAAGAACATCACTGCATATATGAGCTTTGAAGTACCTTTGTGAGGACTCTATCTCTCAAAAGATGAGAAGAGATAGTAGTTAGACTTGAAGCCCAACTTCTCTGAAGGTAGCACAATCATGGCGTAAGTTAGATAGATTTGTGGATAAAGGGGTGATTATGATGACCTAGCTGGAGACTAGTACACTATACGTCTTCATGCCCAAAAATCAGTGGTAATAGCTGTCCTCAGGTGTCCTATACTTCAAAGTTTGGAGTCAGGACTTAGGACTTAAATAAAATCTGAAGAGTATCATCTGTAAAATGAAACTCCCACAACTGAAGAAACCAAGCTTGAAAGAAGAAAAGCGATACATCAGGAGATTTCAAATGAGAATGACTTGAGTGAGAACTCAGCTATATGAAGAGTAAGTGGTTGTATTGATGTAAATGGTAAGAATTGCTTTTATATACCTTTACAATGAAGTATTACTAGGGTAAAAAGAACACCGAAACAACTCATTAAAAACTTCACAGATGTACTTCAAAGTAGAGATATACAAATCTGAAGCATCCGAGATGATTATAAAGAGCTTCATAACTGTGAACTAGGGTTAGAATTCGCTGTTTGATGGCTTCTTAAATCTACCAAGTCATGCCCCGTCTAAAGGCTTCCTTCTAGAGTTCACTAAAAACCGGTTAGTGCCACAGAATTCAAAGCTTTGAATCTTGCCTCATACAAAATTCACAGCTGTGCTGGCTCTACCGTCCTAGTTGTTGTCCGTAACAGAAAGTCGTGGCCTTTTTCAATTTTTAGGCGGAGCGTCTACGATCGCTAGGCAGAGGGTGTGCGTTTACCAAAACTCCAGGCGGAGAGAAAACTGAGTTTTCAAAGTCCCCCATAGTTAAGGATTTGTTTTTCAAGATTTGGGAAAATTAACTATGGGGAGTTTTTTTCTCCCATACAAAATCCGCGAATCCTCGTTGTAAGTGAATAATTATCAAGTCAACATGGTAGAACAAATCAATTTAGGCGAGAGACAATCTTGAGAGCTTGATAGTTCGCATATCTACCAACACTTCTTATACACCTATCAAGAATAACAATCACCTAGCGCGTTAGCATTCTCAATCCTCTGGTATTGAGCTTCGCAGTGGCGAGATCGTTAGAAGCATGAAATTGCAAGGCAATTTTATACAACGTGTGCTAGACTTGACATGATGAATTTGGAATGTGGTAGTGATATCTGAGTGTAATTCCATGTTCATTATGAGTCAGATAGATAAAATACTTCACAAAGTGTAGCTATGTGTCACTACAATTCTCGCCGTTTTAGGCATACCCTCATGAATGTGTCACCAAGAAGACTTGGTGAGACACAACGACTAGATAGTAAATGCCGTATGAAACGAGTCGATCTTCAGATTCTTCTTGCAAGCCATTCACATTGTCGGACAATGGTACAATTTTAAAGCGAATGGGTTTTGACTCTTGAGTCTTGACAAATAAAGATTGTACGTGACTACCTGGCGTACCTTGTCTTTCAGGTGTCCTTGTGCTATCACTCGCTGGATCAAATTACACCTCAAAATTAGAGATACGAAACCGGTGATTCAAAGATAGGGAAAAACACCCAAAACCGGTTTCATCTGATCTCTGCCTCGAAGAACTGCTGAGAGAAATGCTAAACTTTGATAGTGAAGGTAGATAGTGTGGCAACCTTTGACTTCTGAACTACAGAGAAGATCTTAAATCTTGATCCCCAGTTCTGCAATACTCATTCTGTTTGTTAAAGCCGTGGATTAATGTTTAGCCGTTGGGCTTTATGGAAGAAACCCGTACATGGCGACCTGTCCTGAACCGGCATTTACTTTACACCCTGGAACCAAGATATTGGTCTAACGTATTCTATTCCAAAGGGCTCTCCGGTGGCATCTTAAGCGTTACTGGCTAGAGGACTTTACCTCTATCGGTGTAGAATGATTCATAGGAGCGGACATGCTCGTAAATTCACAGCAGGGACAATGAATGCTCGAAGGTATATAAACAAAGGTATATAAACACATGAAGAGAACCCGTTTCTGGGATATTCTAAGATAAATATCATCCTCAATCAATCGCATTCAATCATATCAACCATGACTGACATGGAGAAGAACTCTACGGTCGAGAGCACGAAGGAAGATCAACTATCTTCAGATCAACAACCCCAACAAACCGCAAGAACTTTCGAATTCACACCTGACCATGTCAAAAAGTCACAAACAGATCAATTAGCCCAAGAGCTAGGTATCAACGAACGCAAACTAATGTGGAAATTAGACCTCTGCATCGTTCCACCTTTCATCCTTCTCTATTTCCTTGCGTTCTTGGATAGAATCAATATCTCCAACGCAAAAGTGTATGGTATGGAGCAGGCCCTAAACCTACATGGGAACCAGTTCAACGTTGCATTGACCATCTTCTTCATTCCATACATCTTTTTTGAAATGATTTCTAACTATTTGATGAGGAAAGTCGCTCCACATATTTGGTTAAGTGGGTGTATCATCTCATTCGGTGTCGTTACATTAGCCTTGGGGTTCGTCAAGAATTATAGTGGGTTATTGGCATGTAGATTCTTCCTGGGGATGCTTGAGGCTTCTACATTCCCTGGGATCTTCTATGTCTTGTCAACTTATTACACTGGTCCAGAATCACAAAAGAGATTCTCGAGTTTCTTTAGTGCAACTTGTCTCTCAGGTGCCGCAGGTGGTGCTATTGCCTATAAGATCAAAGATCTACAGGGGAAACATGGGTATGATTCATGGCAATGGATCTTTATCATAGAAGGTGCCTTTACCATCGGGCTAGCATTCATCTTATTCTTCTGTATCCCAGATTTCCCAGAGACTGCTAGATTCATGAATGATAATGAACGTGAATTCATCAAGAAGAAGTTGGAAATACACTCTGTTCAATCTGGATTCGAAGTTGATTATAACTATAAAGATATCTTGAAGACTTTTAAAGATCCACTATTATACTTGACTGCACTTGCTTACTTCGCCTTGGTTATCCCATCATATGGTTATGCCTATTTCGCACCATCCATCATCAAAGAGATGGGATACACTGCCCAAGCTGCTAATCAACACTCAGTTTATCCTTGGTTATTAGCATTCGGTTATACAAACATCGTTGCTGCCTTCTCAGATCATACTAAACTGAGATCACCATTTGCCATTTCATCCGCACTAATGGCCATTGTTGGGTTATCCATGGTCTTGGGGCTTAAGGATAACGTTAAAGGTCGTTATGGTGGGTGTTTCCTTGCTGTTGCAGGTTTATACTCTTCTATGCCTTCCCTGGTGTGTTGGACAGCTTTGAATTTTGGTGGTCATTTAAGAAAATCCGTTGGGACAGCTAATCAAATCGGGTTTGGTAATATTGGTGGTATCATTGCCACTTTCATCTTTTTGGGTAAAGATGCTCCTCGTTATGTCAAGGGTCTTTCCGTGGGTATTGCGATGACTGTGGTAGCGATCTGTGTGATGGCGACTATGGTCTTAGTGTTACGCAGAAGAAACAGTATTAAACAGACCGAAGCTTATAGAGAGAAGTTCTTTGCACAAGAAGAAAGGGATATTATCCGTGCTGGTGATAATCATCCAAGTTTCAAGTACTTGTACTAGATCTTACAACTGTTCACAAAGCTATTTCCGTTCAATTCTTTATACACATCCACCAATCTATATGTACACTTTTACTTAATGACTAATACTTCCATCACTCCTTATTCTTAAACACAGTCTCTGTTGGATCTAGATGATTTTGCTTGTAGTACAAATAATACCTCAACAAATTCAATTTACAAAGTGGACATCTCAAAGCGTTATCAGGTTTCCTTGGAGTAGCACGACATGTATGTGCTTGAATCAAACAATCCAAATGGAAATAGTGGCGGCATGGTAGTACAAATATTTTGGACTGTGGTTCGAAATTCTCGAGACATATGACACAATGGTCCACCACGTATTTATCAGGGTCTTCTTCCTTTTGGAACTCGGCAAATGTCTTCGCTTCGCAATAGCCCTTTTGCGGAACCAAATATTTGTAATCATAGTGTAATTCTGTATCAATATTCAATAGATGATTATCAAGTTCACTTCTTGTGACGACATTTCTTGACTGTTGTTCTTCATCTTGTAATTTCTTAACAGTTCTCTTGAAACGTTTCCAAATGAATTGATCAATCGAGTCCAGATTGATCCCCACAGAGTATAAGAGACCCTTGAAAAGAAGGTTGGAATTAGCTTGATTTCTGTTACATGCCCATAGTAGTAAGGTCAATGGTGTCAACGCTATGATCATTGAGAGACATGGAACAAATGATACAATGGAGAACACAATCAACACAATGAATCTTGAACAGAAATATTTCTTCCTTTTGATCTCTTTGAGGGTATACCCTTTCAAAAATGATTCCAATTCCACTCTTTGGGCATGATCTCTGAAAATCTCAAGAAACTTGACATGTGCAACCAATATAGCGAGCCAAATGGCGACCCCCATAAGCGTCACAAGTGTCCAGTGCGAGAGTTCTGCGACAGCGCTATACTCTCTTAGCTTCTGTTCCTCAGCTTCCAATCGGTATGCAGTATAGTTGTATGTCATATTTGCTGGATAAAACTTATCCTTGTACTCAGGGACGTTGAAGGGGAACAAGTTGCAGAATTCTGGGTTTGCAGGATTGGCACATTCATCCATATAGGTCCTGTTGAATGGGGGAGATGCATCAAATGGGAGACTGTAATATGCATTGATACGGTGAAGTTGCGATAAGAACGAAACAGTTATGAATAATGACGACTTCATTGTAAAATGGCTGATTTGTAAAGATGTAATGTATAGTTTCTTTGAAGACAAAACATCGTCACTGAAAGGAGATGGTAGACTGGTATCTACCTATTTATATATTCACCATTGCTAACCTCTCATAACGCTCAAATGTATCTCCCTCATGCGCAAAAAGAAGATCAGCGAGAATAAAAATATTGGTTTGAAAGAGATGTTTATATGTGTAGTGGCCTGTTCAATGTGCCACAGACTTCCGGAGTTGTCATGTGATATTTTGGGTCGGATTTTCGCACCTCTTGAGAAAATTAAAAGAGTCGCGCAGAACTGCCGCACCTTGATTTTTTACATAGTTAAGGGAACGGTCACGTGAGAACACCTTTTTTGCAGAATAACTCCCAAAGTTCCACCTTTTTCGACATAAAAAGAAGATGAATATATACTTGCAGTGCCTACTTATATATACAACCCGTTGCAAGAATGTAAACTGCTTTTGTGTAGCCTTAAAGTCGACTTTTGTGCGCAAAAATTGGTACTTCATATCCTTGCTTAGGTAATCTTGGATTTTTTTTCTAGAGATCGGCAGTTCGTAGTTCTTCCGCGGTAAGTCGCGAATTTGATGTGGTACATCACGGCTTTTTGGTAAGTCATACGTAGCCACCCCTTTGACTTACCATAGTTAAGATGATGTACCACTACAATTTGTGTATTACAGCCTGAATATAGGTCTATGTTCGATTCTAATGGCTTCCCACTTTCCATAAAGACTCTTAAGAACAGCATATACTCTCAAATCCAGGCTTTATGGTGTTCAATGTGCTGTTGTTGTGCACATTCTCTCTATATGTGATCAGGTCAACGAAACCTCCAGGAAAAATTTTGGTGGTGAAAATTTGTTTACTAAGAAATTACATAATCAAATGAGGTGCACGTGACTAGACACGTGATAGAGTACGTACCGTACGTACAAATTTCCCAAGTACGTACGTAAGTCGTAAGTCGCCACTCTGGCGACGTACTGCCGATCTCTATTTTTTTCCCATACATTTTGGTGGATTACATAAGAAAAAAGTGCGGCAGTTCTGGAATACTCAAAATTAAAATCAAACATCCGGGCTTCGAACCCAAATTTTTCAGATGGTTTGCAGCGCTGGCGGAACACTGGCAAATCTCAACTTTATACACTTCAAGATCAGTTATTAGATAGTATTGAAACTACAGAATTGATACAGATCAAAAGCACCACAGGACCTTAAATTGCTAGGACAAAATGTCGGTAAACTACTCGGTTTCATCGACAAAGTCCTACATGAATGCCATGCAGGTCATGGTGGATGCCATGAACAAGCTGGATCTGAAGGGACCATTGGCCACTCCAAAGATCGATACAGAGGAGAATAATGAAGTGGATCTGAGCTTTTTGGACCAGTTTGATGATATTACGTTGAGTGAAGAGCTGAGTGATGATATATCTGATAGTGATGATTTTGATATGGATGCTGGTGAGAATAAGTACACGGAACTTCTAGATGAATGTGAAAGAATCACCAAGGAGAAAGACCATATGTCCAAACAGCAATTGATGGATACCATCATTTCTACATTGACATCGGATGGCTCTGCTGATGAACTACAATCAACGTTATTTGATATCTTAGGGTTCGAAGAATTTGATCTCATTTCCAAAATCATCACAGAAAAGGACCAAATTATAACAGATATGACTAAAGAAGTCAATGCTGTACCAAAAGCTGAAAAGGAATTTCTTTCCGAGCGTGATATTAGAAACCAAGTCAAGAGAAACCAAAAACTTGCTAAAAGTCAAGAGCTGGCACCTGCTGAAACCGTTAGAAAATATCCTAATGTTTACAAGGCATCTGATGGAGGTAACACTATTGCGTTTAACGGACAAAGCTTCTCATTGCCAATGGGATCAACAAGAGAACAGCGTGAGAACTATGAAGAAATCACGATCCCTATTCAACAGAGGAAATTCAAAAAACCTAATGAAAAACCTGTCATGATCAAAGATTTGGACGTTTTATGTCAAGGTACTTTCAAAGGTTACACCTCACTAAACAGAATGCAATCTCTGGTTTACCCAGTAGCCTACAACACAAATGAAAACATGCTTGTTTGTGCTCCTACTGGTGCTGGTAAAACAGATGTTGCCCTATTGACAATTCTACACACAATCGGACAATTTATGACAGAAACAGAGGATACTATTGATATCGACTATAGTGAATTCAAAATAGTCTATGTGGCACCATTGAAAGCTCTTGCTGCTGAAATTGTGGAAAAATTTAGTAAAAAATTAGCATGGTTAGGGATCCAAGTTAGAGAATTAACTGGTGATATGCAATTAACCAAATCAGAAATCTTGGCTACACAGGTTATTGTTACGACTCCGGAAAAATGGGATGTTGTGACACGTAAGGGGAATGGTGATAATGAACTAGTGTCTAAAGTGCAATTATTAATCATTGATGAAGTGCATTTACTTCATGAAGATCGTGGGTCTGTTATCGAGACTTTGGTGGCTCGTACATTACGTCAAGTGGAGAGTACCCAATCCATGATTAGAGTCGTGGGTCTTTCTGCCACATTACCAAATTTCATCGATGTTGCTGATTTCTTAGGGGTCAATAGAGAGATTGGTATGTTTTTCTTCGATCAATCATTCCGTCCTGTCCCATTAAAGCAACAATTGATCGGTGTTAGAGGGAAAGCCGGTAGTAAACAGGCTAGAGAAAACATTGATCGTGTTACTTATGATAAGTTGATCGAAGAATTGGACAACGGTGCTCAAGTCATGGTGTTTGTTCATTCGAGAAAAGATACGTTCAAGTCTGCGAGAACATTCATCAGTATGGCACAGGAAAACCATGAGCAAGGTCATTTTGATTGTACAGACTCTGAGTCGTATGAAAAATTCAATAGAGAAATGGGGAAGAATCATAACAAAGAGATGCGTGAACTGTTCCAACACGGGTTTGGTGTTCATCATGCAGGTATGCTACGTGCTGACCGTAATTTAACTGAAAAGATGTTCATGAGCGGTGCCATCAAAGTGTTATGTTGTACCGCGACATTAGCCTGGGGTGTGAATTTACCAGCTGCAGTGGTTATTGTTAAAGGGACACAAGTCTATGACTCCAAGAAGGGTGGGTTCACTGATTTAGGGATCTCCGATGTGATTCAAATCTTTGGTCGTGCTGGTAGACCACAATTTGAGAAATATGGTACAGGTATTCTATGTACCACAAGTGATAGATTGGATGAATACGTCCGCTTGTTAACGTCACAACACCCTATTGAATCTAAATTGTCTGCCAAGTTGGTTGATAACTTGAATGCAGAGATATCATTGGGTACAGTAACCAATGTTGATGAAGGTGTTAAATGGTTGGGTTTTACCTATATGTTTGTCAGAATGAGACAAAATCCGTTTGCTTATGGTATTGACTGGAAAGAACTGGCTGATGATCCACAACTAGTGGAAAGACGTACACAGATGATCATTACCGCTGCTAGAAGATTACACATGCTTCAGATGATTATCTTTGACGAGAGATCAATGCATTTCATTCCAAAGGATTTGGGTAGAATTGCATCTGATTTCTATTTGTTGAATGACAGTGTGGAGATTTTCAACGAAATCTGTAACCCACACGCAACCGAGGCTGATGTGTTGTCAATGATCAGTATGAGTAGTGAATTTGATAGTATCAAGTTTAGAGAAGAGGAAGCTACAGAACTTACCCAACTATTGGAAGAAAGAGCCAAATGTCAAATTGGGGCTGAATTATCTACCGCTCCAGGTAAGACAAATATTTTGCTTCAAGCTTTCATCTCTCAAGCCTCCATTCGTGATTCTGCCCTTTACTCAGATGCCAACTATGTTGCCCAAAACTCTATCAGAATTTGTCGTGCTCTGTTCTTGATTGGGATTCATAGAAGATGGGGTATTTTTGCCAAAGTTCTTTTGTCCATTTGTAAATCGATTGAAAGAAGAATGTGGTCATTTGATCATCCATTGAAACAATTTGATCTACCACAACAAATCATTAGACAGCTGGAGGCCAAGAACCCATCAATGGAGGACTTGAGACATATGGATTCCAAGGAGCTGGGTGACTTGGTTCATAATACCAAAATGGGCTCTGTTCTATACAAACTTATTGGTAGATTACCATACTTGCTAATCGAGGGTGAGATTTTCCCAATCACCAGAAACGTTATGAGGGTTCATGTTTCATTGGAGGCTGACTTTGTTTGGGATGAAAAATACCATGGTGGTGCTCAAATTTTCTGGGTGTTGGTGGAAGAATCCGATAAATCGTCGATTTTGCATTTTGAAAAATTGATCTTGAATAGAAAACAATTGAAGGGTCCGCATGAATTGGACTTTATGATCCCGTTAGCTGATCCATTACCACCACAAATTGTTGTTAGAGTGGTATCTGACTCTTGGTTGGGATCAGAGACTTCGCATAGTATCTCGTTCCAGCACTTGATTAGACCCCATAATGAGACGTTACAGACAAAGTTGCTGAAGCTTCAACCTTTACCTATTCATGCTTTACATGATCCAAAAGTTGAAGCTATCTATTCCCCAAAGTTCAGATACTTCAACGCCATGCAAACTATGACATTCCATACTTTGTACAATTCAAATACCAGTGTATTTGTTGGGTCTCCAACTGGTTCAGGTAAGACTGTTGTTGCAGAATTGGCCATATGGCATGCATTCAACCAATTCCCAGGTTCGAAGATTGTTTATATTGCTCCTATGAAGGCGTTAGTCAGAGAAAGAGTTGATGACTGGAGAGAGAGACTTACTGCGCAAACCGGCCATAAAGTTGTTGAATTGACTGGTGATTCTATTCCAGCTGCTAATGAAGTTAGAGAGGCAAGTATCATCATTACAACCCCTGAAAAGTTTGATGGTATTTCCCGTAATTGGCAGACACGTAAGTTTGTCCAACAAGTCTCATTGGTCATTATGGATGAAATCCATCTGTTAGCCAGTGATCGTGGTCCAATTTTGGAAATGATTGTCAGTCGTATGAACTATATCTCATCACAAACAAAGAAACCTGTTCGTTTGTTGGGTATGTCCACTGCCGTCTCAAATGCCTTCGATATGGCAGGCTGGTTAGGTGTGAAGGAAGGTTTGTTCAATTTCCCTTCATCAGTTCGTCCTGTTCCATTGGAAATGTACATTGATGGGTTCCAAGACAATTTAGCATTTTGTCCCTTGATGAAGACTATGAACAAACCAGCGTTTATGGCTATTAAGGCACACTCGCCAGAGAAACCAGTGTTGATCTTCGTTGCTTCTCGTCGTCAAACACGTTTGACTGCCTTGGACTTGATCCACCTGTGTGGTATGGAAGACAATCCTCGTCGTTTCTTGAAAATGGACGAATTCGAATTGGAGGACGTGCTGCCTCAAGTAAAAGATGAGACTTTGAGACTATCTTTACAATTTGGTATCGGGTTGCATCATGCTGGTTTGGTTGACAGTGATAGAAAGATCAGTCACAAGTTGTTCCAAAACAACAAGATTCAAATTTTGATCGCTACAAGTACTTTAGCTTGGGGTGTTAACTTACCAGCTCATTTGGTTATTATCAAGGGTACTCAATTCTTTGATGCCAAGATTGAAGCGTATAGAGATATGGATTTGACCGATATTTTACAAATGATGGGTCGTGCTGGTCGTCCAGCTTATGATACTAGTGGTATCGCTATTGTCTATACCAAGGAATCCAAGAAAATGTTCTACAAGCACTTCTTGAACGTTGGGTTCCCTGTGGAATCATCACTTCACAAAGTGTTGGATAACCATATTGGTGCTGAAATTGCTGCTGGTACAATCAAGACAAGACAAGACGCAATGGATTTCTTAACATGGACATTTTTGTACAGAAGAGCCCACAACAATCCAACCTATTATGATATCCAGGATACCTCAACTGCTGGTGTCAGCAAATACTTGTCAGACTTAATTGATAAGACTATTGATAACCTAAAAGAGTCAAGTTGTGTGATTGCTGGTGAAAAAGTGTTAACCCCAACACCATACTTGAGCATCTCCTCTTATTACTATCTTTCTCACTTGACCGTACGTAACTTGGTGAATCAAATTACCAACAATGCAACTTTCAGAGATTGTTTGAGATGGTTGGCTGAAGCTATTGAATATAACGAATTACCAACTAGACATGGTGAAGAATTAATGAACATGGAAATGTCTCAACAATTGAGATACTCAGCAGATGACTTGGTTGATAAGCCAATTTGGGATCCACATATCAAGACTTATTTGTTACTACAAGCATACATGAGTAGAGTTGACCTGCCAATTGCTGATTATGTTCAAGATACCGTGTCTGTTTTGGATCAAGCATTACGTATTTTGCAAGCTTACATTGATGTTGCCTCTGAACTAGGTTATTTGAATACTGTTATGACCTTCATCAAGATTATGCAATGTGTTAAGCAAGGTATCTGGTTTGATGATGATTCAGTCTCTGCGCTTCCAGGTCTTAACATCCGTCGTTGGTCAAATTATGCACCAGATGGATTAAGTGAAGAGCTTCATGTGAAGGCTCCACAAACTATTGGAGATGATGACAAAGGTCAAACGTCCAAGTTTGTTTCGTTAAAAGAATTGGGCTCGTACCGTGGTAGTCAGCTGGATGGGTTCATCAAAAGAAATAAAGTGTCGAACGAGTACAAGAAAGACCTCATTTACCATGTGTCTCATTTACCAGTTGGTAAGTTTTCCATCAAGCAAGATTCACCAATTGAGTTACATGTCACCTTGGAGCATACCAACCAACCAGTCAATTCCGACTTCAAGATGTTGTGTTCCAAGTTCCCAAAGCTACAAAAAGAATCTTGGTTTGTTATCTTGGCTGACAGATCTAATGACGAACTGTTGTTGGTCAAGAGAGCAGCTCCAGTTATTCGCAAGAGTCATCCAAAGGGTATTGTCACCTCTGATTTGGTTATCCCAAGCGACTTGCAAGGCTTGGAACTCGATATCATCATGGTGAACGATGCTTTTGACTTGGTTTATCAAGAAACAGTGAAATTATTAAAGTAAATAGGTACAAATTTAATATAAATTATGGAAACTCAGTATGTTTGTTATGTAAGTTTTTACGTAATCACTATGTCCAAAATTTAAATGTGCTCCGAGATGCTCATCTTGTCCAATTTATGTGGCAAAGAACTGGAAGCAGATCATATAACGATGTCTGATCTTAAGAACTTGTTACAATGGGCCCAGGATAACGGTGCCTGCATCCACCCAGATGTGTCTTTTGAAGAGACTGAAAAGGGTATCTCTGCTGTGTATACGTCATCAACCAAATTAGACAATACTCAAGATTTGTTCAAAGTTCCAGAGAGCTTAACCATCAACCCAATCTTAGCTGAACAAGTGTTTGGTAAGACTATTGTTTCAAAGGGTGATAGAACTCCAGCTACTCAGCTGCTTCTGGCCAAGCTGAGATTTGATGGTGACGAGACCAAAACCGAGTCATTGAATTTGTCCAAGCATTTTGAATCATATATCAAGATCTTACCTGATGGTCGCAAGATTGGTTCACCATTGTTTTGGAATGACCAAGAACAATCATTAATTAAAGGTTCTGACCTGTACTTGGAAATTGACCATAAGATCACCAAACTTGTGGAGGAATGGTTTTCAGTTGTCTCCAAACTAGACTCAAAGTTCCAGCCAAGCTCATACAAGGAGGATTTATCATTTCATGACACTTATACTAAGGGTAAGAGTGCACAGTTTCATAGCTATTTTATCAACCCTGTCTCATGGACCAGTTTTCCAGCATATTTGTGGGCCTCAGCAACATTCACATCCAGAGCCTTCCCTTTTTTATTAGCTGGTAACGAAGACTGTAAAGATATTAACGAAGCTTTTCTTGTTCCAATTTTTGACTTGTTGAATCATGATAATTCCGCTGTGGTCAAATGGGACTCTGTCAAAGGTGATGATGGTTCAAGAAGTTACACTTTCAAAACTGAACAAGGCCCTGTTAAGAAAGGTGACGAGCTTTTCAATAGTTATGGACCAAAGTCAAACCAAGAGTTATTGATGGGTTATGGTTTCGCCTTGGAAGATAATAAGGAAGATTCTACCACCCTAGCTTTGAGAATCCCAGAAGAAAACATCGAAGGTGCTTTGAAATTTGGGTTAAACCTCACATCTAATGAACTCTCATACAAGATCACTAAAAAGGAACCATTACCAAAGCCATTAGTCGACCTATTTGCCTACTTGGTCAAGTCTAAAGAGGAAAGCAAAAAGACGCTGAGAAACACTTTGGAAGGTCTACAACAATTACAAGCCATTGTTCAACAAAAGATTGATTTTTTCAAAAACTTGAAGAATGAAGCAGGACAAGTTCAAGATGCCCAAATCTTGAAAAACTGCAAGATTTACAAGAATGGACAACGTTTATTGTATCAATCCACTTTTGAAGAGATTACTAAATTGGAAAAATCTCTATTGAAGCAATTTAAACCATTATCTTTCAAATCCATCTACAAACAGGACAAGACTTTTGCTAACAGTCTCTTGTTAATTTTTGGTATCATGGACTATGACCAATTAGCCAAATCTAACGAAGTAGACCGTGCCTTACTGCTATGGCTAATCCGTGTGGGTAATAAGAAACAATACCCTGAGAAGACCGTCTTACCAGACTGGATCAATTCCAAGTTCCAAACTTATTTATCCAAGTTAATCGTCACCAGTGAGGATGTTGTCGAGTACAGAGACATTTATAAAGCCCTGTTCCCAGCCATCGCCTCAAAGATCCCAGAAGTGTATGGTAAAGGTGATTGGAGTATCAAGAGTTTTATCGTTGCTGGTAAGATCAATGATGAGATTAGTTTTACGAGAAGTTCGAATAATGAGATTTTCCTTATTGAGAAAATTGAATTATGATACATGTGTATATAGAGATTATTCAAAGAAGTCATCTTCTTCATCGGCTTGGTCGACCTGTTGAGTAGCATCTGGAGCTTCGTAATCGTCTTGTTGTATGCTTGTTGAAGTTTTGGAGGAGTAGTCACCCGATAGGATGTCTTTGATAGAGATAGGCAATGTGTTGTCTTTGATCATTTGTTCGAATTGTTTCTTGTATTGGTTTCTTTCGGTTTCTGTTTTTAATAAGTGCTTCTTGTCTGTTTCAGTGGGCTCGTTGTCGTTTGTTGGATATAATGCAATGTATTTTTCAGATTTAGGAAAGTTCACTGTATATGCTAGATCCACTTCACAATGAGATAACTTCTTCTTGGCTTTCTTGATGTCCTTTTTATCAGCTTCATCTTCAACTAATTGGTCATACTCTTTCTTAGCTTGTTTGTATTTTCTCAAGGCCTTCTTCTTTTCAAAGAATCTAACCATATGATATTTCTTAGCGATCTTCTTGATTTTCTGTGAGTTTTCAGCATTCTTCTTTTCAGTTTTTAAAGCGGCAAGAGCTCTTTCGTTTTCTATTATCACATTGGCAGGTAGTTTATCTCTTCTCTTAGCTAATAATCTTTCAATATCTCTGATTTTTTTACTGATTTTGGCTGTACCAGACCCTAGCACAGAGGCCACTTCGACGGCCACACCGTTGGATCTTCTCTTTTGGTTCTTAACTGGAGGCATTACTATTGTGTGTTCTTCAATGACTTCAATCCCATAGTACGATTTATCGTATATGTCATTTTGATCTGTGTAAAGTTTTTTTTTTCTAGTAATTTCTGCGCGAACCGATGGGCTTCGCTGACGTAATCCGAGATGAGATCTTTCTAAACTTCTCACATGCTGCCTTCTTCTTATCTTTCTGGTGTTTTCCTCGTTAGATTCTGGCTTAATTCTGAATAGACTAGGTCAAATTAAAGATATCCTCGAGGAAAATGGCATCACCGATCTTTGTCTCGAATCCGAGTCCCTCATTCTCAGCGAAAGCCATTTTAAAGGGCTGTCAGTTTGCTATTTTGGGGTCATATAGACTGTTGCAGAATCAGCTATTGTATGAGACTGCAGAGTTCTTCAAATTCACATTACTAGCAGTGCAGCTGTCTATCCTGGTTCAATTAGTACTTTCAACACCTTGCTATGTGGTACGGCTCGCTTATTGGTTATTGAAATTCACTACTGGTAAGACTATTGATGTGGAGTACATGAACAGTATAATTGAAATGATCACCATAGATTTATTCCAGTTGCAAACATTAGTCTTATTGCTGATTCATTGTTACTTTTGTGATGTCTATCAAAAAGTGTTTGAGAGTGGATTACAATACATTGATCAAGTTACCATTGCTAGCAGACATTCACCTAGAGTGATCTATAGCACAGGGTTGTTGAAAAGGAAACGAGTTGATATATTGAGAAGAAATGTATTCGCTAATGTTTTGTCAAGACTGAACAAGCTATCAGTATCGCAGATCAATCACTTGTCCTATTTGCTGAAATCTTACTTGAAATTAGCCACGACTAATTTGCTATTGTTTGCACTTTCACATGTCCCCTACAGCATCGGTCACACAATTGTCGTTTTCATCGTGTCAAGATCATTCAACGCTAAACTAGGTTCAACGCTATCCTTTTTATTATTCATCTTTGGATTGACTTTACCAACATACGTAAGTTGGGAATTTTATTCATTCTACCAAATTTCAATTTTCACCGTGAGACACTTGTTAAACATTCCATACTTCCAGAAACTACATTTTACTGATCATCAAGTTAAAGATTGGATAGAATCAAGATCCGGGGTCGTGTTTGGGTTTGGTCTAATTTTTCAAATGATCTCTTGGAAATTCAATTACATCGCCCTCCCAATCCTCATTTTGGAACAATTAAGTTTGTCATATTTCATTTCACAAGTCTCAGACCCAATACCAGACTCAATAAATGAAACCTGGGTCCTGACACAGATCTATTGGGCAAAAGTCTACAATAAGCTTACTGTTTCCAATGATGGCTTTAAACCAATCCCACTTTCATATATCATTTTCAAAACTGGGACATCCACACCTGATACAAGTGCTTTTGTCACACCTGCATCTTCAACGACTAATCTAGAGAAATTAAATAGACCTTTATAGCTTAAACTTGACATATTCGTGCATTAAGCTGCTCACTACATACTCTTTGTATGACACGAAATCGATCTGTATCATCAAACCTGATAAGTCTTAAGTTGCATCTAGATCTTATTAATATTTCACTTAGCAGTATAGTCTAGCCCCATATAGTTTAATATATAGTATATAGTTTTTGAAAATTGTTTTGATTCTATGATGCAATATGATATGGATATACCGATGTTCCCAATTCGGCGAATTTCCGCATTCGGAGGTTAAGCTTTTATTTCAGTCGACAATAAATCCTTCAATCGGGCTTTTAGTTGCTATCAAAGCACAAGATACATAGTATTGCCAGCTTATTTACATGCTGATGGGTATATAAGTGGGAAAAAAGCGGTTTGAGATCATTTTCGGATTTTTCACAATTAAGCAAAATGTTTTTGTTTAAATATTTTTCAACATTGATAAAATTGGCTGAAAGTTAATTAGAAGTTAAAATTACGTATATTTCGCTAGTTTTCCAGCTCAGGATACTCTAGAAGTCGGCCTTCAGTGCACCTGTTTCATAATCATAGCTGAGTTCTGAGTGTTATTGGTACTAGTGTTGAAAAACTTTGGATCTGAATAATCTGTGACATTTCCGAGTAATGTCGCCGAGTCCGAGCTTAGCGTATTTATACATGAGCTCTTAAAACTTCATATAGTTACGAAAGCTACATCATTGAATTAAGCTCCTCCAATCTATCATATATTACATAGTCCATCTTTTATTCCACTAAGTGAGTGTTAAATATACAATACATCATTTATACTGGGAGCACTCTCACACCAGCAAGTTTATCAACAACTGGAGCAATAACAGGATGAGACAAGATTGGACCAATGAATGGCACACTTCTCAAGAAGGAGACAATAACAGCAAAGAAGTCACCAAATAGAGCCAAGATACCAAAACTTTCAATCAAGAACCCTGTGAATGGCCATTTAATTAATATTAGGAAGATCCCCAAGACGAACGCCACTGAACCACGTATCTTTTGAGGTCTTGTGAAGAACACCACTGTTCTTTGAGGTCCAATAATCAGGACAACACCAATGACAAATAGGAGGTTACCTAGTGCTAGTAATGCAGAATCGAAAAATGTCACGATACCCAATAAAAAGAATATTAGACCTAAGGTGCTTGTTAGTAAAGTATCGAAGTGGAAAAAGAGAGTCACAACTTACCACCTGCTGTGAAACCGACACCGAATTCTATGAGGATCATGTTAGTAATATGTTTATCTTAATAACGCGTCATGGAGATCAGAGCCCAAATGTATAGATCACACTTCACAATTGGCCTATCTTCACGCCTAAAAGCGTCCGGAAACCTCCTCAACAATACATACTCTGTGCTTCTGTCAACCACACCATCTTCAAGTACTATAACTGTTCTGTGTCTCTTGTTTTGTTACCCAATCTCATCAATTTCCACAGTTTGTTAACTTTTGATTTTTTAACTTATTATTTCACCAGCCACGATTACATAAGGGATTACAAAGCTGTATAGCCATCAGCCACAGTTCTTAGCCTATAAAATGTGGCTGGTGCTCTCGGAGTGTTTTAACCAGGGAAATAAACGGTATATACTATAATTCATGATTGGAACTAGATGAAATACACATAAGATAACATAAATAAAGCTATAGAAACAGTCTATTAAGCAATGGGGAACCCAGAAGATGCTCCACCGTCGTACGAAGAAGCAGTAGCACAACCACAGGCTTCAACGAGCTATCAACGGCCTTCACAGCCTCCACAGCATCCGCAACGCCCTCCACAACAACAGACATCTTCATCATCTAGTTATGCTCGTCCTTCACAGCAGAGACCTCAACAGCAGCAGACTAGTGCAACGCCATGGCAATATCCTAGAGGATACTGGTGCAGTAAATGTCACAACACCGGACTCAAGTTGAAAAATGGTAAATCATGTCAAAAGTGCTGGGAGAAGTTCGCTCCAAGAAGAGGTGCCACCAATGTCCAAGTGCAAACAATAGGGTACGGTGGCTTTAGACCTTCGTTCCCAGCTGTGCCTCCGATGGGGATGTATCAAAGTGGACCAGCTACGTTTGTGCAGAATACAGGTCCACTTTATGTGAGACCTGGTGATCCGTCGATCGGGGGTGTCCAGTGTGGGAAGTGCAGAGGCTCTGGGATGGTGAGATTCATCTTGGATGAGGAGCATTGGTAAGTACATTACTCTATTGATGTCTACTTGATTTTATTACTAACTGATTTAATCATAGTCCTGTTTGTCATGGAGTCGGACGAGTTTTCATCTGATTTCAGCGCAACAAAAACATACAACACCAGAACTACTTGTTTTATTCCACTTCTCATGAACTTTCTAATGATTTACTTGCCTTTTAAATACACTTATACAATGGAATATTACGTCTTTGAAGTCGGTGGTTACGTAGCACCGGTTCCGGCGTTTTTTTATACGATGCGATTTTTTTGACTGCTTATGACTGAAAATTGAAAAATTAATGAAGATAAAATCGATGAACTTCAGTGCAAAAAAAATTTAAAGCTCATCGCAAAGAAGTTTATCGGTAGACACTTGGAGTTCAAGATCGAGTGTGCCGCGAAGAATAGTCTGATACTGAAAAAAAGAAGTGTTCTGTCAGAAGAGATTGTGCTATATCCAAGGATCTATTAATTAATACCCAGTCATGTCCAATCTATCCAAAGATGTATCAGAGCTAAACTTGTCAGAACCACCATCAAGCGCAGGTGCTGGATACTCCACAATGGCTCAAACCACGATATCCCAGCAATTGCCTCACTCTCCTAAACCAAAGAAGAAATCCACTCAACTATACTCCCCAAATACACCATTGCAAACCAGACCAGCTTCTCCATACACTTTAAACCCTCCAATCGATTCAGATGGTCTCTCCTGGCCAAGTATCGGTGCAAGAAGCAGAATCGATTCTTCAGAAGAAGAGTCTAAGCAACGTGAACAAAGAATCAGTGATGCTGTGAAAGTTATCCTAGAAGAATTGGGTGAAGATACCAGTAGAGAAGGGTTATTAGAAACTCCAGAAAGATACGCCAGAGCCATGCTATATTTCACCAAGGGGTACGAAGACAATATCAGAGATGTTATCAAACGTGCCGTTTTTGAAGAAGACCACGATGAAATGGTTATCGTTAGAGACATCGAGATCTTTTCATTATGTGAACATCACTTGGTCCCATTCTTTGGGAAAGTCCATATCGGATACATCCCAAACAAGAAAGTCCTTGGATTGTCGAAATTGGCAAGATTAGCAGAAATGTACGCTAGAAGATTCCAAGTCCAAGAAAGACTCACTAAGCAAATCGCCATGGCACTAACTGAGATCTTGAAACCTCAAGGTGTTGCCGTGGTCATTGAGGCTACTCATATGTGTATGGTTAGTCGTGGTGTCCAGAAAACCGGGTCAAGTACAGTGACCAGCTGTATGCTTGGTTGTTTCAGAGAGGCTCAAAAGACTAGAGAAGAGTTTTTGGGATTGTTGGGAAAGAGATGATCCTTTTACAGCCATAAAATATTAAGCCTTTTCCTTTCAACATGGGTTAGGGCAAGTTGTGTTAGATGCAGCTTTAAGATGAGAAACGTGTTATTTATTCAGTTCGTCTTATTGGTTGACTTATTCAATCGATTTAAATTGTTATTTACTTTTGTTACATTTATGAGATTCAACATCGTCATATGAGATTATATATAGAAAACATTCAAAGTTTGGATACATGCAGCATTTAGACTTAAACAATTACACAATCTACGTAGATTTATCTAACAAAATGATATTAATTTTATATAGTATACAGGGTAAAGATGCTATGCAGTATGGGTCGATTCAATTTCTAATCTTCTTTCTTTGATTAGTTGGTTTAGAAGTCTTACCACTAGCACCAATGGTTATATTAACTTTTGGAGGAACTTGGAACCCAAAGGATTTAGCCACTTTAACCAAATCCAACTTATCAATTTGATAAACAGTCTTCAAATGGTGTGATGAATAGGCTTGTAAATATGATCTGTACCCATCTTTGGCACTTTGGTGTAACCAATAGTTTTGTTGTATTAATTTTTCCAATTGACTTTGAACGTTGGCAATCTTATTTGTTGGAAATTCATATTCGTTTAATGGAACCTTAGCGGCTTTCAAATATCTCAAAAACCCTAATTCACTTGGTGTCAAGAACATTAGAGATTTACCCTTGGCTTCGGTACCTCTGGCAGTTCTACCAACTCTATGAATATAATCTCTTGGATCATCAGGTGGATCGAATTGAATAATCCAATCAACAGCTGGAATATCCAACCCTCTGGCAGCAACATCGGTACAGATTAATATACCCTGTTTGGCATTGATGAATTCAAAAAATGTGTTTGTACGTTTTTGTTGTTTTTGTTTACCATGTAAATCCAAGACTGGTAAATCAATATAGTTCAACAATTCACTGTAATATTTCACAGAGTTACAAGATGAAAGGAAAACAATGATCTTCTTCTTGATATTCTTCTTTAAGAACGAAAACAATAACAAGAATCTCTTGTCACTTTCACAAACAACATAACCTTGTTCCAATCTATCCACAGTGGAGTTTTCCTCTCTAGAATCAACATTGATAAACAATGGACCTGGTCTTAAGGAAATTCTTGCCAAATCTTCAACTTTGGTGGTTTGTGTAGCAGAGAATAACATACTTTGTCTTTTATCTTTTGGTAAAATCTTGATAATTTGTCTCATTTCCTCTTCGAACCCAATTTCCAAAATACGATCAGCTTCATCAATAACTAAAGCTTTCAAGTTCTTGAAAACGAAACCCTTGGTGTTTTGTAAATGATCCAACAATCTACCTGGAGTGGCAATCAACAAGTTAACACCTTTGACTAATTTCTCCTCTTCGGCACGACGATTGGCACCACCAATGACAATACCCAAAGTTTGAGAATGATGTTCCATCAATTCACGAGCAACACCAAAGATTTGTAAGGCTAATTCTCTTGTTGGAGAGACAACGATGACACCAGTACCGTTTCTTGGTTTGAATTTCAAAGAATACAACATTTCAATGGCTGGTAATAAAAAGGCTAAAGTTTTACCTGAACCAGTCTTAGCAGCACCTAAAACATCACGACCAGCTAATAATGGTGGGATAGTTCTAGCTTGCACTTGTGTCATGGTTTTGAAACCCATTGATTCAATAGCTTTCATGGTTGGAGCTGATAAGTTGTGATCTTCGAATTTATCGGAGACTGCAGCTGATTCATCATATGTTGGTTTGGAATCGTTAGTTATTTCTTCTTCTGGCTTTGGTTCTGGAGATTCTTCTTCCTCTTGTTCTTCGTCTTCGGATTCTTCTTCTGGTTCTTCAGATTCTTCCTTTTCCTTTGGAACATCAGCACCTAACAACCCAGCAATTTCATCATAGTCGTTATCCAATTCATCAATCAATTTCTCGTTATCTTCATTGTCTTCATCATCTGATTCGTGACGTCTCTTGGTCCCTCTGGACTTGGAGTCTTTGCCCTTGCTCTTGGAAACCTTTTCAGACTTCTTAGACTTCACTTGTTTAGCCATCCTGTCGGTCTTTGAGATATATGTTTAGCAAACAGATCTCTTTATTACGCTTCTGCTTATAACTTTTATTTTTTTTCTACAGGTAAATTTTTTTTTTCTGTAAAGAAAAATCTGGAAACGTCCGAATCAGGAAATTCCCCAAAACGGCAAGTGCGATGAGTCGTGGCCCGTTCCAAAGCTATAAGCTACAAAACGCCAATTTCGGGAATATTTATTATAAAAATGTTCAAAAAATACATACAAATAAATTAATTAATAGTGATTACAGTACAGAGGAGGATTCTAGTCGGATTTGACACCGATATTCTCCAATTTGTGCTTCCCGACAAGCTCAGGAATGGCGATTTCATAGCCCATAGTTTCACTCTTGAGATCTTCATGGTCCTTTTCCACATGGATCGTGGCAATCAAACAGTCTTCAGTGATCTTGTATTTCAGTTCACGTTCACTTCTCATATTGAGTCCTTCTGGAGGACCCGTCACAGGGGCAGGCAGTTTCTCATCTCCAATGTTATATTGTCCATTGTTGTTTGGAATGTTATGAATTGAAACCAAATCAGCCCAATTTCTCTTGTTTAAAAATTCTTTATTGGCACGAGTTGAGCCATCAACATCTTTTGTAAAGATTGGGACCATATCCTCATCTGTGCTACGATCAAAATGATGGATACCTGATCTCTTGTTCAACAATCCGGCCATGGCATCTGGAGGTGGAGCATTAACAATGGCAGATGAAATGATGTTGAGCATCAATCTTGGATCTTCTTCAGGCTTAGTCTTGACTTTCTCATTATGTTCAGCATATTTATCCTTGCCAAATAGATGGTGTAAATGCATCTTTGTTTTGAAACGACCAATAGCGGCTAAATGAACATCACCACTTAAAATAGTCACTCTGACACCATTCAATGAACCTAGTCTTTGCAAGTCAGCAATCAATTTGTTACGTTCCTTTTTATGATGAGCTGAACACCAATGATCATTCAAATCATCCAACACTTCAACAGACCCATCAAACTCATTGACAAGACCTTTAGCGATGATACCCTTTTGTGCCAGAGTTCTAGCTGGTGCTAACAATGGAGAATTCAACAACCATTCAAGCCAGACCAATCTTGGATAAGCGATCGGAACACCTAACAGCACAACCAAGTGCTTAATTGAAGGATCTTTCGAAATTTCGGATTGTAATCTTTGGAAAACCAAGTGATATGTCTTATCCGACACAATACTCTTCATCTTTCTCTCTGTTCTACAATCCAGCCCAATGAACCCAATACCTTTCCCCAACTTCGTCCAAATAGAATGACTCTTCTCACCCATCCATGGACCAGGTTCAGCACCCAAGATCCAACTTGGATCATTCAAGTATGCCTTTTCATCCTTAAAGACATTGACTTGTTGTTGGAAAAGCATATAGTACTCATATGCAACACGACCAACACCTTTAAAGATTTCTGTCCCCATTGTGGAGTCACGATATGAACCATACCCGTCGATAATATCATGATCATCATAAATGTTTATTGAAGGGATCGTGGCCATGGCTTTTGGGAATAATGATTCAAGGGTTTTACCATTCAAACCTTTCCAGAACCCTTGACCAAACCATTTTAGATAATGCTTCAAGTAAAAATCATGGAACGATTGTTTCATATCCTCGGTGAATTTTTGGGAATGTTTCTTGATTGGATTCTTCTCTTCCAACCATTGATGAAATAAATCAGAGGTGTTCTTAATAGCATCACAATAGATTTGATCACCACCACCAATCATAACATGATAACGTTGGGCAGTTTGATGACGATTTAAGACATCATACCATAATGAACCTTTATAGGTGGAGGTATCGGTCGCCAATGAAAACCCATTACAAGAATAGGAAACGATGTTCATAGGTTTCGAAGCTGAAGGTAAGTAGAAATCATAACTGATTGCATCATTCACAGTGTATCTAATTTTTTGCTCTTGTTCAGTCAACGATGTTTCAATCTGGAATCTATAAAATGAATAATCATCCACTTTAGCAAAGACGAATCCATTGTATTCACCACTGTGCAACTCATCAGCACTTTCCGGGATCACTGGACCTTGAACATATGTGATTTTGGGAACACCGGCACCTTTAACAACAAGCATTATCGAAGCACGATAGTTTACAGTGTTATCCTCCATGGAACCAATCAATCTTAGGATTGGACCACACCTTATGTCAACATTGCCTATTGGATCAGGAACGGGACATTCATCAGGAACTTGGTCTTTAGACTTCTTGTGGAGCTCGAACAACTGCTCGATAGGCTGGACTTCTTCGATCCAATTGGTTATAGAGAGTGACATTGGTGCTTATGCTTCAAGTAGTTGAGTTGGAGAGTCTTTTGTGAAACTTTGCTTTTCCGCTTGATTATAATATTGTCTTTTGTTATTGGTGCTTTTTTAAGTGTAGTCCCCGAATGATTTTTTTTTTATTTTTTTTTCAGCAATCTTCAGCCTCCGAGACTTGAAATGAGGTCTAGGAGGTGGTCTAGGTCATGAGTGGTGGAGTTAAGAGACTTTGAAGACTGGATGAACTTTATATTGTGTCAAAAATGGAGTTAAAGACTGAAGCTGAAGATCCAGGATCAAACTACTGTGGAAGGTTCTCTCGTAACAGGTAGATGATTTAAGACACGAGGGTCGAAGTCTAATTGTTTCTAGGATTAAGCAGTTGCTGCTTTATGTGGTACTCAAAACAGTCGATACTGATACAGTGACAATCGTTATCAATGGACGATACGACATTGAACCAACTGAGCGACAAAATCCTTTTTTCAACAAGTACGTGAGTCCATACAGTTTGTAGGTTTGAGATCCTGAAATCTTTACTTGCATATATGGAGGGAACTATTTTGAGTTGTACAATTCTGAACTTTCGACCTTCTCGCAGATACAGCTACTATATTAAACGTGTAGGGTAGCTAGCTCGCTACTATACACAGTAATTACTAGAGTCATTTCGAGTTTCATTTCAACCAACAGATAGATACAATAGTGCTATTTACTGAAGATCACTGGCCCATTTATAAAGTGAGTCTCAATCATCTTTCATGCTTGAAATATATTCAACCATCAAAAATGGTACCTTAATGGTATCTTTAGGAAGCAAGTTGATGCACAGACTCCAGAGTACAAAACTATTAATCAGGACTGAGATCAGATTAATTCACATATGGTACAACACTAATGTAGGTTCAGTCATCTGGCCAATCGAGTTACAGTGGCTTTTCGGTACACACAGTACCATCAGTTGGTGGTATATGGCTATAGAATTCAATAGAAGCCGATTATGTCGATAGTACTTGGAATATTGTACAAGATCACACAAGCCGAGCATTGGTGCCTTAAGTTTTAACTGTTTAGCATATCTATGCAGCTTGTTTATATTGTAGATGTCTCCGATGTTAATACAGGTACAGTCACAATACACTTCTACTTTCACGCCTTTTTGTTCTGAAGACAGTGTTATAAGGCAACTAGATCTTAATCTATTGGATTCGCTGTCTTCAATCCCATACACTTCATCAATGCATCATAGCTCAGAGCTCTGTACTGTTGATAGACATTTGTGTGCTGCAGGCGATGCATCGATTGTATCTATGTCAACTTCTGGAAATTGTTAGGTATACATAGTGTTCACATAGTCTGGGTATTGTCTGTCCCCGGAATCAAAGAAATAATGGGTTGGAGGAAAGTATTGCGGCTTTAATAGAATGGCGTATTGAGTCATTTTTTGCTTGAGAGTGCTGTTGAGATTGTAGTGGTTTACATTCGGAAGAGAAACGAAATGCTCGACATTGAGATATGTTAAGCACTGTGTATAATGGTTGTAAGACAACTGCATCCAAAAGAAGCCAAGAATCAAGGCACAGTGGAGACAGACAACCTATTGTGTTCTCTGAGACATTCAAGAGAAGGTAGGCAGCATGCTATGATATTGACGCCTCTAACACCGATTGGAGTCTCTGAATTCAAATGGAGAAGGTACTAATCAGATATTTGTTCCGATATATTTATCAACATTATAATCACTTTATCAACTATATTACACTATATCAGCTATCTATCACTATTACATTCATACTTTAATACCGAGCTGCTTCATTTGTATCAATTCCGTAACCAACCTCTTGAACTCTAGCACATTCAATGGGATAGGTTTTGGCAGCGTGTAGTCAATACCCACTTGGCTATAGAAACAAGCGTCCTCATCACTCGAACGACTCGTCACAGCAATAAGCACCACATCGTCAAACACAGGCATCGAACGGATATGTTGTGCAATTTCAACACCATTAAGCTCTGGCATTTCGATATCAAGGAACAGGGCATGGTAGTCATGGAGATGGAGCAAATCAACGACTTCTAAGGGGTTTGTGGTGGTTAATATCGAACATCCATCAAATGTTTTTGTAACAACTTTGTCCAAGATTGTTAGATTCAATGGATTATCATCAACAGCCAAAAATTTGTAAATTTCACACGAGTTAACAGATGGTAAATTAGATGGTCTTATCGTACTAGGAATTTCAGTGAATCCTTCAGACAGTGGCGAGAAGAACTCGGTTAAATCATCTAGTAACGATGGTGACACTGAAAGTGGTATAGTTATCTTTATATCCATTCTATGAGGATTCGATGGATTGGTGCTAATCATTTGGCACCGTGTTTTGGCTGTTGAAGACGCTGCGACCAGTGGTGATGGAATAGGGGAAATCTTGTCATAAGATTCAGAGATATGAGTGCAATTATATACAATCCATAGTACTCAACTGTACCAGCGTTCAATGAACGTTATGGTACGTTCGTGAGATACGCTATCGGTATGATATGCATAAAAAGCCCACAACTGGGTGTCCGGACTGTTTGGAGAAGAGATAAAAGGCATGAATGCGCCTTTAAATTTAGCCTTTTCGACATGCAGGGCGGTTCATATTAGACTGGAAATACGATCGTTAATCTCCTTATATGCAATTTCTATATAGAATATGTGTGCTTTCATCGAGACCAATGATTGAACGATCTTGGAGGTAGTCAAAAATGTAGTAGTCAATCAGAGTACCAAGTGATATAACTGCCAACGAAACAAATTGGATATGCATTTCATAAACCACCCCAATTAAAGAGTCAAAGGTAAACATATTTCCACAATTAATAATGTTACCAGTTTCCAAGAGAGCTGTATTGCAGTAATCGAGGAACACCAAACAAGTTGGTAGTTAAAAAACAGTTGAATCAAATAAAATTTCTCAAAACAGTCTTTAGCATTCGGTATGGCAGGATGAAGGACCTAGCTAATACAGTGATTGTCGTGGCTTCTGCCATGTTGTCTTCCTTGATGAATGGAAATTTCAGGTACTGTAAACCAGAAGCTGGTCCACCAAGCCATGGAGAGAACAAAAGGTTCTAGCACCTAGGAACATCAAGATACCATCTCAGTTAAGATTCATTTTTTTTCACTTCACTGTTTTCATTGAGCCAAGACATGCCATAAAAGAAGCTAGGGATTATCGGCCTCCAAAGTTAGATGAAGGTACTCGGCGAGAGATATATTAAGCAAAGCTCAAAGATACCATGTCTTTGAAAATAGCATGGTTACCGTTGCTTGCAGCAGTTTTCCCAAAAACAACTGGAACAAAGAAATCGTTAACAACCACAAAGCTCTGATTCACAATTCAAAACTTTGTTTCGTACAATGAAAATCTTCGATAATTTTTCCTGTACCCAATCGAACAGGTTCCATGATCAGCTGAGATAAGATCTAATAGGAGAATGAACTCTTGACATGATGCTTGAGTTTTCTGCTGGACTGATAAGGTACAGAGGTCGAAATGAAAATGATGATACCCCTGCCAAGTCTAGCTTAAGACTTTTAAGTGCTTTAGTTGTAACGATGCCCAGTATATCAGGTTCTATGACCAAGGCCTTTGTGACACTAGCACACTGTAAAACTCATCAAAATGAGGTATGATTCAAAGAGCCAATTAATTTGTAACCATAACGTAGACAGCTGTATACGAATACATGGGTTAAAGGAGCGCTCAACAAATGGTGTAGAAAGATGTGGAGTAAAGCCTGAGATTACTTTGAGTGAAATATTGGAACAGTCAACCCGCAAACAAAGTTCATTAACTTCTGACGTTGAGACGTGAGCCATCAGTATTGGTAAATCTGACAGTATCGAAAAATACGAGTTGCAGTATCTAGATTTTCAGGATTTCATCTTCATAGCTTGAGCTGTATAATTCATCAATGACTTGAACTGGGGTTTTAGTCGTTTGATTCATCTTCATGATAGAATACGTCTTCCGACTAATTGCTTATCAAAAGTTCATTTGCTTTCTTATCCTTCAAGTTGGACTTGATGGGATGTTGGATGATAACTTAAACAGACTATGCTTTTCCATTGTCGATTGGTGCACTGTCATAACGTCGATGTCTTTTTATTATAGTCCCCATTTTTTTTTTTTTTTTTTAATTTTGATTTTCGTACGCATTTTCGGCCCTAGCAGCCTAGCTGTACTAGTTTGGGACTCTAGAGACTCGAAGTGTTATGTGTCAAAAAGACGGCCATACACCACAATTTCCAAACATGAATGAAAGAAATTTCGTATATTGATAGAGTGCATAAATTGATTAGAATGAGTGATCAAGAAGATACTTTAGCGTGGGGTTGATGTTTCAACTGCACAAGACATTGCCTTGTGTTCATATTGACGTTAATCAACAACCTGGACTTGCATTCGAAAACTTTCAAACGATTAACAAACCTTTTTTTGGATTTTCTCAAAGGATCATATTTGCTTGTAGCTTTGTCCTTTCGACAATACCCATGTAAGCGTAGAACGTTGTTGGCATCAAGTTCTGAAGAGCGGACCGCCCAACTGCTTTCATGAGCGTTTTGGTTGATTGATGTCATGATGTGTTCCCTTAATGAATCTCTTAGCTTTGGAGAGATTGGTCTTCTACTTGTTTGAGGCATGTCTTGTTCTTGATTCTCCTGGACATTCTCTTGAGCATTAAACAGTATATCAATGTGATCCATTTCACCTCTAAATTCAATATTGATATCTGATTGATCATTGTTCAAGTGGGATAAGAATTCTTTAAAAGAGCTGAGCTGCACTGGACAATCACCTTTGGCCTTGGCCTTCCTACTCTGCGCGCAACACTGTGTACATGTTCTGTTTCTTGTGGAATCTCTGATCTTCAATGTGAATGAGGTTCTGGTCTTGGTTCGTTTACAGCGAGAGCATATCAGCACATCATCACCAACATATTTTGAATTGACTCTTCTGTTATCTTTGAGCCGCCCTGTCAAGCTCTTCACCTGTTTCAACGGTTTGAAGTTTAAGACTCTATATCCATCTTTAAGACTAAAGTTCTCGCTGAACCGCCCTGTTAAATTTGGATCAATTTGCTGTGGTCTGAAGGTCAAGACACTAGAACCATCTTTGAGACTGAAATTCTCTCTGAGCGGTGGCATGTTTGGCAAATATCGTGTAGCTCCTTTTGAATTGAATATAGATATCATTATCAAATGGAGGATATACAAGCTGTGTATAAAAGATATCTTGAATTAGCCGCCCAGTCAATTAAGGTCGATCTGTTTATAGAAAATTCAAACTTCCTTGGAATCAGGCCAAAAAATATGGACAACTTGACCAAAGATGCATCGATCAATACGATGGACCGAAGTTAAAGATCAATATGAAGATGCAAGTATCCTTCTTTGAGAATGGTGTATAACCAAGGGTGGAGGTATTGAAACTTGTACTTGATATCGTCTAATTGTGCAATTATAAGAACCAAAGTGACTTCAACTTATCTCGCATAATCAATGCTCCACCACTCACTAGGATACGCATACGACATGGGACCAATTACTCATTAGGAACCTGCCAATGTACTCTTCTACCCACATTGCGGTCACCAACTGCGGAGAGAGGAGTACTATTATTTGCAGTACGACGTGTTGAATGAGGCTGAATAGAGCTGAAATATGCTTTGACGGTTGCGAGCAATCGATCGAGAGTCGAGACCCTCAATATTAACGTACAACGCCTCTACCCTGTACCGATGGCTATTCTCTTCACCCAGTAAAATACAGCTCCATGAACAGATAAGCACGTGTAATCACCGGCTACCATCCTGTCGAACTATAACATGCTGTGGTACAGAGTGATTGTTATACCAGTCTTCACTAACTTCCTTTTTCACTACAAACACGACCGTCTTAAAACCGCTTCCTCCCGAAATAGCATCTCGTCGATTCTCCAAGGGTACAACTACAGCAATGAATCATTCAGATCGATGCACAGAGTGCAAAATGAAAATCGAATCAGAATAGTAGCTCAAGATACATCCGCCACAACACATAACGTAGCTTTTTCCACCGATCTGGGATCGAATTGTATCGGTTTCATCGGTACATGCGGTGCGGTGCTCTGTATACCATCTGTTGGCAATATCTAGAGTGTACTGTTAATGAGGAATAGAGGATTGTGTTACAGTTGGACTCCTACAACAAGAGCTTACTTAGCTAACTTCGCGTTAAGTACAGTTGCGTTTGAGTATAGCCGACTCCTTTGTTTCCCCTATATTCTTAGCGAGTGGACACACATTCAGAGTCACAATACACTTCTTCAACCTGACGTTTTATTGTTCCATGAAACAGAGTGTATAGACAACGAGATTGAGATGGAGATTGAGATGGAGATTGAGATGGAGATTGTTTTATATCTATGATTCTTTCTACCGATGTGTATTTGTATGTTGATTCTAGACATTTAATGAGCTGCAGGATCCGCATAAACTTTATATGCATGTCAAGATCTGGGCCTTGTTCCTTTTTTGCAATGTAAATAATTTATCTTGTGTCCCCGGAATCAACAACATGAGAAACAACAAAAACAATAAGAGGCATGGAATGAAGTGGAAGCATTGTGGTTCCATAGGATAATGTGGATGTTCAGGGTATTGTAAGAGTTTGTCGTACTGTGGTATGAGAAGTGGAAAGGAGATAGCAAAACACTTTTCACAGTGAGACAATTGTTATGTTACACAGCCTAAGCGAAAGCTAATTCCACATTGTATATACTTCACAATCAGGGCAGTCTCTCCAATTCATGACTCGTCAAGTTCGTATGTGAGTGATCATCGAAAGTGGACACAGCCTATGGCACAGTTGTCATCTTTGAAGTTTGGTACTGGCTCCAAGACATAGTAATCCAAGAGAAACCTGAAACAAAGACCCATTATGGAGTAGTCGTCATAGTCTTCTGTGAGACATTCTCAACATGGTAGGCGCGTAATACTGTACTTGTGATTATTGTTATGAGCTGGATTGCGCTCTTAAGTTGATAAAATGCTTGTTCATAACTATAAACGTTAGATATACTAAATTGAAATTATCAATGTTATTATTGTTATTCGAATCTTATCTCCTCCTCTATTACCACGTTCATAAATCGTATCTTTCATAGCGTAGCAGCCATTGTTGCTTTCTCTTGTCATTACCGCTCTATTACAATTGTTCAATTGTTGATGTCTCAGAAGTTCATGTTGTTATTACTGACTCTGAACACCGATCTGTTTCATTTGTATCAAATCTGTAACCGTTGTCTTGAACTCAATCGTGTTCAATGGGATTGGTTTTGGCAACGTGTAGTCGATACCCACTTGGCTATAGAAGCAAGAGTCTTCATCACTCGAACGACTCGTCACTGCGATAAGCGCCACATTGTCAAACATGGGTATGGAACGGATATGTTGTGCAATTTCGACACCGTTGCGTTCTGGCATTTCGATATCAAGGAACAAGGCGTGGTAATCGTGATGATGGAGTAAGTCAACAACCTCGAGGGGATTCGTAGTGGTTAATATGGAACATTCGTCAAATGATTTTGTGACAATCTTGTTCAAGATTGTCAAGTTCAATGGATTATCATCAACGGCTAAGAATTTGTAATTTCCCTGTGGAACAACAACAGATGGTGAAGCGGATCGTAGTCTTGTAGTTGATGAGTCTGTAGTGTAGTTTGAGTATCTCTTGGGTAGTGAGAAGAAATCCTTGGAATCATCAAGCATCCCTGGTGATAATGGAGACGGTAGCGTTATATCCATATGATCCGTCGTCGTTCTGTTATTGTGATCTGATGTGTTACTGCTTATCATTAGGCACTGTGTTTTGGGTCTTGTGGATGCTGTGATCAAGGGTGAGGATGGAGGCGTACTAGTCTGTCTTATCATTGTTTCTGAACTATTGAGTCTATTATTATTCTCTATACTACTTTACTGGTTTTCCAGTGAAAACATCTTGGATCGTCCAAAGTATTTAAACAAATCCTCTCTATCCAGAAAAACCGAAAGCAAACTCAAATACCTGCATGATACTATACCCAGAACTGGCGTGTGGCTATTGGGGAAGAGAATTGCCACATGCAGAGCGCTTTATTATTATTATTCACAGCGATTGTGAGACAGCCGACAGACATCTAGAAGCAGGCGGAACGGCGTTAGTGGGCCCCGATTTACGATGCAAATTCCACGAGTTCTTTCCACCCGGGAAAGTTGGACAAGACGGTAGCGCTCAGCAAGGGAAGATAAGCTCATGCTGTGGGTTTGTTGACGTCGAGCAACGAAAGAAGCGAGAGAAGTGTGTTCCATGCTGTTCTTCTACAAGTCATTTGTTAATTGATACTGATCGTCCCTATCATAGTTCCAATGTTATTACAAATATTAGCCTCAATCATGAACTGATTTTTACCCTTTTGAGATGATTTTTGAATTTTAAACTCTGCGTCCCACTTTGGAATTTCTCAGGACTTTGAAGTTTGTGCGCTGGCCAAAAAGTTTGATTATGTAAGGGATGAGGTAATCGAAATAACAAGAAAGTCACGTGAAAATGGTCGGAACTGGCTCGGACTAGCCGGATCTCGGATCATGTACAATGACAAGACTAATGGTAAACAATAGTCTTCAAGGGAAAGTGTTTGATATTGAAGAGATCACAGTGTAAGGAATAGAGAACGTTTCATATAAAAATGGGTATGCATTAAGATTTAAACTTCATGATGAGTACACTCGACTAACAATCACAGGTATCGCACTATGGCTATGTCCTAAGAAGTCATCTCCAATATATGATGTCTTGAACTCATTGATTATTGGTCTAAACCCATTGTTTGACAATTCTCCAGTATTTGAACCTCATATCACTATCACATCTGGACTCTCGCTAAACTCCATGAATGATGTTACCACGGTGCTGAATACTTGTCTTGCCGCTCTACAAACCGATAATGACCAAGAACCATTGTCATTGGATATCCTGTTCAATGGTCTATATATCCAGCATAAGAACTCTTTTTTCAAAAAGATCTACCTAAGTCTGAATAAGACCAGGAACTTGGCTGGTTTGGCTACGATAATAAGAGAACTTTACGTTGAGACTCCAGTTTTACAAAATCAAGCACAGGCTAAATATTCTGCACAAGACTGGTGTAATGAACAATTTGACCCACATTTATCACTAGTCTACACTGATTTGACGCATTTCGATAATGCCTTAATCAAGACTGTCAAGACTAGAGTCGAGGACGTCCTGGATACAGATCCAATAACGATCAATGACTCCGGTGAGCTAATACAATACAATATTGGGTGGACTAATGGTACGTTGAAAATTGTCAGATGTGAAGGGCCTGTACAAGAATGGCAAGTCTTAGCTCAAGTGAATATATAATAGACTCATTTAATATTTAGCAACAGAAACGGAAACACCTTCCACAGCGGCATCATTAACAAACCAAACAACAGGCACTTGTAACTTGTTAACCAACTCACATGGTAATCCACTCTCTGTAGGACCGAAAATCTCTTGTAAAACTGGTGCCTTACCTGCACCTTCAGCGACAAAGGCAATGTTCTTAGCGGCTTCCAAAACTGGGAATGTGAATGTGATTCTTCTTGGTGGTGGTTTTGGTGAGTCTGAAATAGTGGCAACAGTGACTGAACGCTCATTCAATAATTTGTGGCCTGGGAAAAGTGAACATGTATGACCATCTGGACCACAACCCAAAAGAATTAAATCCAAAGAGGATGGTAAGAATGAAGCATATTCTTTGGCAATGGCTTCATCATTAGCAGCATCAGAATCATGTAATAGGGACTCATTAATAGTGAAAACAGTAGGACCTGGAACACCTTCATGAGCCAATTGTTTCAAAACCATCTCATTAAACAACCCATAATTCGAATCTTCATGTTCCAATGGGACCATTCTTTCATCACTAAAGAAAACTCTCCACTTGGACCATTGGATCTTGGTCTTATTCGACTCATTGGAGATCAAACCTTGACGTAACACTTTCCCAAGGGATCCACCAGAGATGGCAATGTCAAAAGTGGCTTTACCACTAGCGAGTGCCTCGTCTTGAGCTTTGATCACGTAGGATGCGACAGAGTTGGCAACGTCGGTGCTTTCGGCGGAGGAGTAGACTTTGACCATTGTTGTGGTTATTGTGTATGTCAATTGATACTTAAAACAATAAGGGAGCAGGTCAATTGATGCGACTATTTATACTGTTTGATAGTGCTTTAACTGCTTAGCAACAATCGGGTCTTTATACTGGATGCGATCTCGAAATGCACCCGGAATTGTCATCTCCGAGGGACGTCTGTCATTGATATAAGTGTCATTAAAACCGACTATATACAAATCTCATTATGTACTTATTCTTTCAAGACGAGTCTCTTGATGAACTGATGCTCTAATCTCAATGAGTCCATTCTATAGTCAAGTCTCATATTAGGGACATTACATCTCTGGATTCCGAACTCATCCGAGAAGGACCAGTCAACAACGTTGTCCTCGTCTTGATCTTCTTCATCCGGTTTATCCTTGTACTCTATACCGATCCAATGTCTTTTCAAACCACCATTGAACTCACTAATGAGTACGGAGTTTCGACATAGTTCACAAAGGTCAACACCACTTAGTTTATGCATCGATGCTGCGATACTGTACTCCTCAATCAAAGGTTCTCTGGTTAAAGAAGAGAATAAGGGTTTATTCGTACTCAACGAAACTCTCATACCCATCTTGAAGAACTCAATAGTTGGGTTTTGCTCATACGCAAATCTGTTCAGCGCAGATTCTTTGACATGATTGTCATCGTCGTTTAATAACTGTAATGACTTGTTCCAACACAATGGTGACATTGTAATCCCGATTTGGTTCAAGTAGTACAAGTACTGTAACACTGGATAATTCATCAGTTTCTCACCATTTATGATGTTCTTGGACAGGAGGAAACATGTGGCTAGTGATTCGGTGATGATTCCAAGTCCAGATCTATCCGATATAGAGGCAACGTGGGGTCTTAAATTGAAAGTGCAAAATGATCTAGATTTGCGGAATTCATTTAATGAACTGAAATTGATGAATAGATAGTATAAGTAGTAGCAGTATGGTGGGTTTTCAGCAGAGGTCCATCTCTTTGGAGAGGATAGTTTATGAATATCGAATAACGAATGATCCTTATGATGCTTATCAGTGGACAACAAGTCAAACGCAGAGATCTTGGTCAATAGGAAATGTAACTTTGGGTTGCACTCTGGGTTTATCGAGACTTTGAACAATGGTTCAAAAATCATGTTTAAAAACTCTTGGAAACTCTTGACTATCCCACGAGATCTCAAAAGTGAATAGTTTCTTGGGATACGGATGATCCATTTGACATTGTAACTGACTAATTTGTTATCAACAATCCAGTTGGCAATCGCATCCCATTTGCTGTACCCGGCAGGTTTACCATCTGTAGTGAAATCCAATAAGTTAAAGTTCAAACCTAGTTCACCGAATTGATATTTGGATTTTTCGTAATCACTCAGCACTTGTTTCAAGATGATACTGAGATATTCACCCTGAATATAGTTATTAGTTCTCAAGAATGTCTGCTCGATCCTCGATAAGACTTCATTTTTGATAATGGCCTCATAATCTGTATCATTATCAATATTCAATGAGTTTGGATCTTCGTTGATGATATCGAAATTTCTATCAATCAGCCCAAATTCAAACAAATCATCAACATTCAATCTTTTGGATTTGGTATTATCAAAATAAGGTTCAAACAATTGTTCCAATGTTAGTCTTGTCCCCTTTCCATCGTCATATACCACTCTATCAGGCTCCTCCCTCAATTTGTAGTTCACAACATTGAGTAAATGCTTCTTTGTCATACACATCGATAGCCCAATATTGTTGTCAATTTTCCGGCAATTGTAGAAGTCACGATGTGGGTTAAGCTTGGTCTTGACAAGTTCCGTTTGTTCATTCAATAAGCTGTATGATTCAAATTTTGACTTCAAGTATTCCAGCCGTCTCATTGAGAGCATTATTCCTGCTTTATTGACACTTGTATCAATCACAAGGTTTAAATCATCAAGAAATTCACGTAATGATGGTACTTGGGTGTGTGGGAAACCTTCAACTTCTAAACAACCATTTGTCCCTTTTTTGAACTTCAAGTTGACATCAAGATTTTCAATTTGCTTTTTCAGTACCGTTTCCGTATAGTCTTCAATGTCAAAGCTTTGACCAGAGTAGCGAGGTGTTGTTCCTTCTCCATGATAGTAGTTTACTTGTCCAAATTCGTCCTCAAAATGCCAGAATTTTGGCTGTGGTGGAGGATAACTTTTCCAATCGGTCTTGGTCAATGGGTTATCACAAGATCGTTGATTGGACAGCTTCTGGTATTTAGATCTCAGTTTATTGCACTCAATCAAGTCATTGCAGAACTGTCTAATCTCATTCGAATACTGGGCTGTAAGCTGATCAAATTTCTCATCATTGTCCCTCTGCGTCTGAGTGTCAACAATGTCATCCAAATGATCAATCTCAAAAGACCCCAGCGCAGCTTGATAGTCAAACCTCGTTCTAGATGGGATCACATCACCATCTGGAGACAGAAGTTTATATGCCAATGGAATTGTAGAGAATCTATCAAGTGAGTATAATTGATCTGCTTTTGGTATTAGATTCACAGCATTTTCTTTCAATTTCTCGTGAACGTAGGAGTAGTGAGATCCTTCACTATAGACAACACTATTATTGCTCATGGGGAGTCACGTAGTAGCCGTCAAAGTATGTGTTGGTGACGATAATTAACAGTTTCTTTGCAGGTGTTGTTATTGTTAATGTGTTCAAGGGATCGACAATAATAGGCTGCAGATGTCTGAGCCTTGAGGTCTCGACTCTCAACTCCGAGACTCGAGTCCGTGGACTGAAAATCTCGGTCCTAGCCGGCTGCTGCGAAAGTCCGAATGGTCTACATCGGTACGAACTCTATGAACATAAATTAAATAAACATAGCTCTATATTTAGTTGACCAAGTTCAGCATTTCTAAGATCTTTCTAGTATTTTGACATGTATCGTGTACCTTTCTCGATTCAAGCAAAGTGTTAGCATTTGGCTCCAATCCAATCCATGATGTAGGCTGAAGATCAGGTAACTGTTTAATCCATTCGGTATAATCCGTCATTGTGTTTCCATTTGGTGGACATAATGTACTGCCTAAGTTTTGTGTGATGTCATTATTGATCAAATTGAAATCATGGCTGAATGATTCAAGAGAGAAAATCTTAGAACCTAGTGCTTGTAAAGTTCTCAAGTCATCGGAGTTGTCAACTTTACCACCATAAACGATATCGACAATGAGTCGTTGTAAAGCCTGCATTTCGATCTTCTCAGGAGAGATGTTCTCCTTTCCTTGACTAACAATGTCAAACCATTGATCAACCATAAATACTGCACTAGCGAAGTCTGAATCATTGAAGTCATAAGATTTAACGAACCCGATTGGCGCGTATCTGTCTCTTTCTTGAGCAATAGCGTGGAACCAAGATAAAAGGAAATACAAATATCTCTTTTCGATTGGTTTACTCTTGTCCCATTTGCCGTTGAGCGAGGCCTGACACTCACTGATGATTTTCTTTAAACCTGGAGGATTCTCAAACACAAAGACATTGGAGACTCTTAACAATGTAGTTGGAATATCGGAGGATACTGCACAAGTCAAGAATAACTTGAAACCCTGCACCGGCCTTGAACTATTCAAACGTTTCTCAAGCAGTTCAAGCCACCCAGAAGAAGTTTGAATATTTTGGAGAACAAGCCATCCACCCTCCAATGATACTTTACCAAGGTGATACTGGGCAATTTCCGTGGCTTCAGGTGACCCCATTGCAACAACCTTAATTGACTTCCCAAGTTCGTTCGCCAAGTTGTTGATTTTGAACGTAGCATCGTACCCTTTTGTTGACGCAAGAATCACGGGCTTCAAAGGGTCATCTGAGATTAGTTCCTTCAAAGAGTATTCAGTACTATACGGACCAGTACCGGTAAACAAAAATCTGGACAGCTCTTCAAAACCATCACCTAAGGTATTGACATACTTGCTTGAAAACATGTTTCTAATAATAGGTGCTGTAGCAGTGAGACTTACACCAAATTTGCTCTCGAGTTCACCCACGAGAGCAGAGTGATCATCTCTCTCCAGTATTTCTGTAATATTGTTTTCACCAATGTCAATAGAAAGTGTGGAGAATGCCGTAGTAATCTTGTCCACATTAATAGTTGCGAGATCCACGGCACCTAATAATGAATATACAAAGTCCAAGAACATATAACTCTCATTGTTTCTGAGTGCGAAAAGTGCTAGCACAAGGGCAACTGTGGTCTTATCAGATTCCAATAAGGAGAGTGCAATGTTGCTATAAACCTCCTTGAATAACGATGTGACGAGATTCTGTGTATGATTTTCGCTACCTTTGTGGGACTTTGTCAACGATGTTTGGAAAAATGAGAGAAAGGAGTCGAGTGGAAACTCGTAGAAGGGGTGTAAAATCTTCACCAACTTTAGTAAACTAAAAATTAAAGATGAAGCTTTAGCTAGTGGCTCATATTGATTCACAATAGTATCAACTTTCTCCATCACATCAACAGTCTCACGGGCCTTGGTCTCTATTTCATTCGCCTCACTTTTTAAAGTTTCCAACGTGGCAATCAAGTCCACATTATCAAGCAAGTTACCCTTTGCCTCACCTAATGTACTCAATAGATTATTCTCTAGAGCTTCTAGACGTTCCTTGTATTCACCATTCAGCTTGAACAGTTCTTCCCTCTGCTTTTCAATCTCAGGTTGTTCATGCGCCAATGTCATATTTATAACTTGCGTTTCAATACTGCTCTCTGTCAATGTAAAGTCAAGAACAACGGTTCTAGCCTTGACGAATGAGCTGATACTAACATTAGGATCTTTGGTATGGAGATAAACTCTGAAATTCGGAGATAGATCAATGTCTTTGTTTCCAATCTTGACAATAACACGTCCACCTATTCTTTCGAAGTCTCCATTCAGTAGTCGTGAAATGATAGGATCAAAGTACTCCGCATCTTGGATGAGTACAGACCCACCAAAACGCATAGTATTTTCGAGGCTCTTCAGGAAAGAATCATCTAAAAAGCTAGTCACAAGAAGCTTTTGAGGTGATATGTGTTTCGCAAGAAAGTCCACGATCACACCAAGTGGGTCAATTATGAAAGGTACTTTGTCCACATGATCAATTATAGTGATGTTCTCATGATAGAGTACATCATTGGCCAGCCCATCATTATGCCACTGTGAGATGTCCCCAGAAACCGAAAAGAAATCGGAGAGTGAGAAGTTGTCACTGAATTGAACTCCAAAACTGCTTAGTGTCTTTTTCCAGACCCTAACAAATTTCTGACGTTCCGAATGATCCAACTTAGAAGCATATGTGAGGAAAGAGGCAGCTAAGATGGAGTCACCACAGAAGGATGAATGTTGATTAGTGAATGCAGCAGATTGTTCAGCCCATCTTGATCTCTCCAAAGTCAAACTTTCAACAAGTTTCAAAGAGCGCTGTACCTTGGTTTGTACATCAGACATTTCTGACTTGATCTTTTCTGTGTCTCGAATCAATGTACTGTAGCCATCCTTGTAGGTTTCAATGCTCTCTTGTAGCTCGGTAATCATATCGTCGATTGCAAGTAGTCTTGCTTGATTTTGCATCGATTCCTCTTCTAGTATTTGCATGTCTTGACGAAGTGGTCCTATCTGATCCAAAGCTATTGAATACCGTACTTGAGCCTGTACCCATTGTAGGAGAGGACCACATGCTTTACTGGCCCTGTCAGCTGCTTGGAAGTTGTACTCTGGTTTGTTGAGATAAGTGTGCTCCATATAATCACGTAACTCCAGGGTCACTTGTGTTTCACAGTCGAAGTTAACGATGTTGAAAATGAAATCGTCCTTCCGAATCACGGACTGTACATCTCTCCAAGAAGACACATGATAGCCCAAAAGAATACAGACGGATTCAAGTGTCAATTGCACAGTTGCAGGCGGCGTTGACATAGACCTCAACTCAGTCAAATGCTGCTTTTTAATGTTTTTAACACCTTTGCGAGCTTCGATAATTGCAGGTTCAGCCATCGCTAGGTCTTGCATTATCCGTTCCCTATGCCCTTCCAGCTGAACGTTCTGCTCCTCAAGCGCTTTTTGAAGGTCAAGAGAAGCTTCTTGTTTTCTCTCAGCCTCGTTTTGCTCTTCCAATATTTTGTTCAACATCTCTCTTCCTTCCTTGTCCTTACGCTTTAGCTCCTCCTCCTTCACTGATAGCTCGTCTTTAAGGTATTTGACTTTAATGACCGTTTCTTTGAGCTTATCTAAACCAGTATTCAATCTTCGCTGGGATACTTGTAAGTTGGATTCCTTGTTTGTTAAGGATTGGACGAAGTTCTTAACAAAGGTTAATATGCCACCACTGGATGCAGGGGACCCTGTTTGATTATGTATGGATAACAGACTTTCCACGACTGCATCTCTATAACAAACTAGACCCTCAGCATCATTTCCTATAGGTGGGACGTAGTCAGACCTATCGATTGGGAGTGTCTGGAGCAATGAGGCAGTAATTTGATGCAACGTAGTTTTGGACCATGGACCCATCCAGTTCAAGACGCATCTGTTGAACAAGGCAGGGGATGTAACAATTTGGGGCGAGCTCTCGTCAGTTGGATCATTTATAGTGAAAACAACGTGGAGGTTTTTAGACACTTGCTGTCTAAACCATTGAAGTAACTCATCAGGGTTATCAAGTAGAAGTCCTCGAGCCTTGACCTGTTCTTTGCAGGTACTCAAAAGAGCACCAAGCTCCTCAGCATCAAATAGTTCCTCGATCTGAGAGTTTGCGAGAAGTGAGTTCATTCTCTCTAGAAAAGCACCATCGAGGATCGTAGACTCGTCCACAATAAAGCAAACCGATTCTCCTTCAAGCCCTGTGCGCCTCAAAAGGTCTTTCAAGACAAGATCAAAGTCAGCAAGTGCAAATTTGCGACTAACAGATAACTGTACAATTTTAAACCCATTGATCCAGGCGACAAATTTTGTAAGACTGGTTTTTCCAGTACCACTAGGACCGACAAGAATCAAGTGGCCCTGTGGCTGTTTCAAGACACGATCAATTCTCAAAATGTGATCAACGGCTTCATCGTACAGCACTAAGTCTATATCTAAGATTTCATCGGAGAACACTTTCAGCCTTTCTTTCAAGAAAGCAGTTATGGCATCCTTTTCAACAGGTTCGTAGCTTAAAGAAAGCCAATCACTAAAGAGAAGAGGTCTTTTGAGAGCTTGCGCGTGATCAATTCCAGGAAACTGTGATTTTGCGACCTCTGAAATAAGATTGTAAGTAAAATCTCTTTCAACGTCCGTGACTAGTCTATCACTAAATAGCCTCACACCTTCATGTGCCCAGATTCGTACCAAGTTGTACAACGAGAAATCGCTGCGAGGTTGGATGGCATTATATATACCTCTTACCCAACGCGTCAACTCACGAGGACTATAAATATAGTGTGGTTGGTCGTTGCTAGAAAATTTCTCAAGCGACTTGTGATATACCTCTAAGATAGATTCGGTCAATTCTCTTGAGTATCCACTTAGCTGGGGAACTTTTTTCAATAACGCCGCAGAGAAAGAATTATAAATATGGTTCAGCGACTTCTTTCCTGGGTAGTCGACCATGACAACCGAGAAATGCGACAGCACACGAGAGGCGATAGCACTTCTCCCACTATCAGTTGCTGGATTACAAGCACCCACAAACTGAATATTTCGTAGTTGCACCCATTGTCTATCACTAGTGCGCCAAAACCCATTTCTTTCAATCATTTGGCGCATAAATGACAGCACGTTTTGAGAGCCAAAAGCATCTGGTCTAGGTAAGTTTATTTCATCACAGAAGAACACCACTCGTTTTCCGGTGACCTTTGGTTTGAGTATAAAGCCTTCAACACCTCGTTCATAATCACAAAGCTGCTCCATTGCCTTTAATAGGGTAACGCAAGAGGTTTCTTTAGAGAAATTGAGATTAGCGACTTCAATATCTGTTGATTTTGAGAGAGATGCATATAATGTCATCGTTTTACCAGACCCCGGAGGCCCACATAATATTATTGACCCACCTTGTTGCATCAATGAGTAGACCAATGTTTCATGCCTAACCGTGTCAAGCGTTTGTACAACAAGGTTGGGGTTGATAACAGCTTCTGGCCCGAGGTGGGGCATCTCAATATCGGAATCAAGCCTTCTCCATTCTCCGCTGAGATCAACACCATAGTCAAGAACGTAATAGTCGTCTGCATCTGGTGCAATATTTCTGAAGGCATCAATCTCACACAAGTAGGAGCCAAACCTTTCCCTTTCAGTACTGGCTGTGGACCCACTAAAACTCCAACAAAGCGATAATAGTAATGACCTGAGAATATATGTAGCAGGTATGTTGTCCTTATCATCCATACGAGCGCCGTTCACGAATCGATGAATGTAAGACTTGATATGAAGATACAAGTGTTCAATTGCACTTAGGTCGTTAAACTCCATAACGTGCATCAGATCGTTTGTCGCAAAGTGACATATGTCCCTCAAATGTTTGACCATGATTGGCTCGATGATGGAAGCATAGTGCTTCTGTATCTGAAGCAACTTCTCATTTGGGACTTCCTCCACTTTGTCGATAGCTTTATTTTTCAGCGACCACAGTTCATGATGATTTAGTTCTCCTTGGCCAATCATTGTATCTTCGATCCAAAGCATTCCACATCTACTAACGGTAGCAGGTGTTGCATTTTTCAAACTGTCCACCTCAAATATTAATCTAATATTATCGGGTATTTTGAATCTTTCACCATTTGGAAGTGTTAAAAGCTTATTATCATCAAGAACACTGTTCAAACTTTCAACCCAAACCGGATCAACATCACCATCAAAGATAATCCAAACTCTTTTTTCAAGCTCACCACGTAAATTTTCAGTAACTTTCCTGATGATCTCAGTTAGAATACCATCTGTCCACTCTCTTGTTACTTGATCTAGATGGCCGAAAAGCTCACGTTTCGTCACAACCTTTGGATCAATGATATATTTAATATGGTCTTGCCCGTCAAGTTTTGAGAGGACATAGAGAAGTGCATTCCATAAGGTTGACTTACCTCTTCTAGTCTTACCGACAATCATAACACCCTGCTGATTATTCAAAACCTTCCATAGTTGTAGAGCTTTTGCTGCCCATTTAGGAGACGAAACAAGCCCCTGCACATCAGCATAGTCGGCGAGTATTTTAACAAATTCAATTTCCTCAGCGGTTTCGTCAATAGCTCCAAACGTCGTTTCAATAATTTCGTCAAAAATGGCAATATCACTATCGATAAGACGTGGCGATATGACTTCTTTAATACTTTTAACAACAGTCATTATTTCTGAGCCTTTAGCATCATTTGACTGCAGTGCAAGCTTTTTACCAGCACTTGATAAAACACTTTTCAGGGTTCTCAAGCCAAAGTTGTAGTGCGCCTGCTTAGACGCTTTTGTTGACATCTCATCAAATATCACCACTGTTTTACAAGCTAAAGTTTTTGCATCTTTGAAGCCCAGAGAGCGGAGCATCACTTCACTGATGATTTCACTATCTGGTGACTTCATGGAGAAACTTCGGAATAGCTTTTTCAAGTTATCAGGTAGTTCAGCTCTACCAGCGTATCCTGGATTCATTGTTATGAATAACCCAGCCTCAGAATCAATAACAAACTCTTTGTTTAGAAGGCTGACATGCTCACTTTTAGATTGTAAAGCTATTTCGATTTGCTCAACCTGAGAGGATACTGCACTCAAAATGTTTCTGTCGAGTCTGTTGAACTCATCAAAACACCCCCATGCACCGACTCGGCAGATACCGACCAACAATCTACCCATGGCCTGAAAGTCAAAAGAATCGTCACAGTTAAATACAAGTACCATTTTACCTAGGTTTTGCCCAAGTGCTTTAACAGACTCTGTTTTACCAGTACCAGCTGGCCCAAAGGGAGATCCACCTAGGCCTTGATCCAATGCACCTACCATGGATAAAAAGCACGAGTCAAGCAATGGAGTGTAAACAAGTCTCTCCATGATACCAAAATATTCAAACCCGTAGACGAATGTCTTAGACAGTTGTTTGACAGTAAGTCTTGTCAATGGATCCTTTACGGTGACATCAAAGTAATAACGTTGTTGAGATATCCATAGGAAAGAGTTCGTATGCAAATTTGTTTCTTTCATTAGCGTATCAAGGACAGCAAGTTGATGAATAATTTCAATTATGAGCGCCTCAGCACACTTCCCCGAGTACTGCGAGCTAGTCAACTGCTCAAGAAGCCCATTGAGTTCACTTGATAATTCAAGTAGAGATGATGACTTTATTGATGACTCAACCATGCTAGTCCATCTAACTTGGAGTGTTAGAAGTAATACCTGTGCTGGGTACTTTGAATACCAAACATCGAAGCCTGTAGAGGCGAAATCTTGAATTGAATGCTCCAGTAATATAGATAGCATCAATTTGATCTCATAGTCAAGTTGAGTCAACCATTCGTCGACCCTTGAGTACTTCTGATAAGAAATAGGATTAATCAAGTTCAATTGTTCACCTCCTATTGAAATGACGCCTGTGATCAGTGACTGTTCAGCATCAACCTTGATGTCGAGAATACCCGAGAACATTTTCTTGAGATGTTTTGAGATTCTCTTGAGGTCACCCACGCTACCAATAATTTCGAGTAGGTCTTCATTACCGACAAAGTAGAATCTTGGGAATAGTTCACGTTGTTTTTCAAGAAACTCAGATAGTGCCTTGACAATTCTCTTTAAGGATTCCAACAGCCTATGCATTATCTCGCCCACGTCAGCAATGGAGAGAACTTCAATAACACCACCCTGTTTGTGAACCTTTTTAAGCAGTCCAACAAACTCATTAGAAACAGTTTGAAATCTTGATGATTCTGTTGGAAGAAGCTTTCTTATACCAGACTTTAGATCAAAGATACCTTCAAGGTCGAGCCATTGGCGTTGTAGTTCAATCCAAAGATCGATAATGCGATGTAACTTGTTTAGCTTTGTTGACCACTGATTGGCCTGCTCTTCAAATACACGATAGTATGGGGAGTTTTTCATAGATTCGATACTTTGTGAGTCTGACAATGCTCTCTCGAGTAGAGAGGAAAGATTCTTCACCAAGTTGTGGCCATGGTAATCAAAGTGATCGTAATGAGCTTGACCCCAAAACTCGTGAATTTCTTGAAGTGTATCATCCAAAACTTTCTCGGAGCTAGCTTGGTTCAAAATGTTCTTAACTAAGTGCTCATTTAGGATCAAGTTCAAGTCCCAAATATCACCAATTGTTAAGTTAGAGCGATATTTTTTACCAAGGTCTTTGAACAATTTTTTCAAATGACGTTCTTTCACACTGTCATCTTTCAAGCTGATGACAAGAGCTTGTGAGGTAGATAAATTGGAAATAGTCTTTTGAAAGCTTTGGAAAGGTGTATGCTGTCTGACGCGAACCGGCATGGATCTAGTGGTAGTCATAAGACCATCCAACTCTTTTCTCAATTGTCTCGGTTTTACATCCTGCCATTTTAAGCGCTTCAATTCCTCAAGGGTCTTCCATAGACCTTGAATTGATAGCCAAACCGACTTCACATCTCTAACTTCTTCAATTACTAACGAAATCTCCGAGTTGATATTGAGAGGTATGGAAAGTAAACTAGACGCCTCAGCCATTGAGCTTAGTCTGATGTCTATTTTTTGGCACCTTTGCTCAAATTCCGTCAGTATCATTAAAGCGTTTTCTGGATCCATTTGATTGTTCGAGCTCTTTATACCTTCCCATTCGGTCAAAATCTGATTGATAGATGTAACAAGAAGCTGCGACTCCATTTCAATGTTCTTCACCACAGCATCTCTCTGCGAGTCAATTTCATTCGCAAGCTTTGTCACCAGTTCGGATAAGGCTTCAATGTCGTTGTCGATCTGCTCCACATAGACGAAGTCAGGTTGGAACTTATATCTTTGCCTGAAAAGAGCCGATTGGCCAACGTGAAGTTTCTCCCGTATGGTTGTAGTATTTTCAAGCAAACTCTTATATTCCTGAACCTTTGTTACAATCAAGACGGTGTCTTCCACTGATGACATACTGAATGATTTTGACTCCAAGAACGTTTTTGACTTAGTGATGGTATCATGGGTATCCTTGATAGTTTCTTGTAAGAAGACGGCAAACTTTTGTAAAAGCTCTTTGTTCCAAGCCGCAAAGCTGGATCTGACTTTCTCCTTTGCGTCAGCAAAGCTAATAGCAAAAGGACCGAACTGGCGGACAGATTCGTTAGTCTCGAATATTTGACGTGATATCTTAACTTCGTTCAAAACATCGAACCAGTCATCTAAATTTAGGTTGTCATATATCGATTCGGCTTGAAGGGACCATAGAGCTTCGTATCTAGACCAGAACTTGACAAAATCTTGTGCATCCTTGTATTTCGTTTCGAGTGAGGTGATAAACTCAGCCGAGTGGTTAAACACATTGGAGATATCATCAGATTGGAAGAGCACCTGCTGCTCTGCTGAGTCACCAAGGTTACGGTTCACAATACTTGGCTGGACAATGATAGTGTTGATCTTGTCTTGGAATTGACTGATGATGCGACATTTGGAAACTTCAAGGCTCGGTGAGAGTGAAACAGTTGTACTGACCACAATATCATGGTCCAAGACTTCACTAAGAATATCTTGAGCAACACAGCGCTCTAAAAGAGCTTTCTTAATGGTGATGTTTATCTTTTTAGTGAATTCATCGATGTTACCATATCCCTCAAAAGCAATGTTATTAACTAGATCTTGAACTTCACCTATTATTGACGAAAATGAGGTGCGATCATATGCACATGTGCTTATAGCAGCTATCATCGTCTTCAGGTTTGTCTTATGTTGATACAAACTTTCAAGCTTAGTTTGAAGTTGTAAAATGATGTTTTGAAGCGTAGTAATTGGATGCTCCTTTGGTGAATTCTCATCATCTCCTTCCATCGGTGACAGGTCCTGTGATTGGACTAGTGTATCCCAGCGGAAGTCAAGACATTTCTCCAATATCTCAAAGACGGTATATCTTTCAACAGCTAGGAGGTCTTTAAAGTCCTGCAATGAGTCAATGTCATCAAGAAGCTGTGGTAAGAGGTCCAAAGACTCCTGTAGCATTACAGCATGTGGGTATATTTTCTTGATGTTTCTTGAAATCGAGAGAACTTTATGTGGTACTTGAAATCCTTGCCAAGTCAGGGCACGAACCTCTTTGAAGAGATTCATGAAGTCGTTTTTAAAATTGACTTCCAGTTTGATCTCTTTGTCTTTTGAAAGCTTGAATATACTGCCCTGTAAGCTTAGCTCACTCACAGAGGCTAACCAATCATCAAAGACAGGTTTGGTATTAAGCTTCTTCTTGAACGCTGAGATTTCAGCAGACATTTTTTGCCCATCAGCATATAAGTTCCAATCTTGTCCAAGAACAAGTTCAAGTCTGTCCGTTAAGAATGAGAGCTTCTGTTCGACCTGTTTGGCCCATAGTAGCGTTATGGCGATCTGGGGATAGTCTCGAAGTTCAGATAACTCCCTATAATCGGTTCTTTTACTGAACGATTCTTGAAGCTCGTTGATCTCAGCCTTAACAATGTTCAATAACTGTGATTGGTATTCCTGTGTCGCGCCTCTGATTCTCGGGCGGGCTAGTAGTGTTCTGTGGTCACCAAACACTTGGAACAATTCGTTTGAGTTCTGCGCCTTGTCGAGTGCTTTCCTTAGTGAGTTGATGATGTCATTTTCAATATCATATATCCTTCTATCATAGATTTTTCTGGCCTCAACCCAGCCCTGTTCGTCTTGGAAGGCATCGACATCTCTAACTGAGTCATAAGCAAATTCGATCAATTTATGATCAACCACTTTGCTTTCTAGAGTGTTTACCAATTCATTATGACTGTTTCTGAATGCTTCAATTTCTGAGCTTCTTTCTCTCAAAAACGTCGTCTTTGAGTTCAATTTCACGAACAAAAATTTCTCACCTCTTTTTCTAAGGAGCTCTCTGGAGACATTGGTGAACTCTTTGGCATTTCTATCCCAAGTATCAAAAAGGGATTTCAACTGTAGCATTTGTTGTTCAAACTTATCGAATGGTAAAGCCAGCAAGTTTGATAGCATTGGTCTGACCTTAGTATCTAGATCAGCAGAGATAGCTTCCACAAATGGTAGAGTCCTACTAACTGGATATGAGGTAAGTCTGACTTTCTTCAAGTGTACCCATATCGTTGATAATGCCTCCTCAACTTTCTCAAGATCGCTAGCAACAAGTAATTCATCTAATGGGAACTCTTTGAAAAGCTTGTTATAATCAGAAGCTCTCTCGATTGCTTCCTTGATCTGTATATCGGAGAAGAAACTAACGGTAGCATGGTATCTTTTGGCGTATTTCAAGACCTCAAGTGACAATTGAACACCCTCAGAGTCTAGTTGGTCTTGGATGCTGTTCAATGAACTTTCCATTGAGATCCAAAAATTGATCTCATCAGCGGCTGAACCATCGGAAACTGCACGTTCCAATTTAGTAACGCTTTGGATCGAAACAACCCATTGATTGACAATTGTCTGAATGGTGTTTAGAAACTGTGCATCGTTCAACACTCCGTCACCAATAAAGTCAACATAGTTGGACATGTTAGCGCCTCTGTTAACAGCATCTTTAATGACCGGATGTAGAGTGACTGACAGATCTGGGACTTGAATATACTGGTCCAAGTTCTTAAGCGACAAGACTAGTTCATTGATCTTCTTTTTTGTCGTAAATACAGTCTCATTCTTGGATGAAGCAGTCACTGCATCGAAGTATGGACCAACACCTAAGCTGATTATACTTCTCAAATTTTCGAAAGAGGACCTCGTGTGTGGTATGTTGACAACCTGTAATTGATCTTCTAGCCTCTTGTCCTCCACGATAGAACCTAGATCTTTAATAAAAACAATAAGAGATGAGTTTGGAATTGTTGTGTCCAAACTGCTAGTGATCCTCCATTGTTCTTCAGCACACGACACTACAAGCGAGCTTGGTAGCGTATTCGAAATGAATTCATCTAGAACATTTCTTGTCTCCTCGTTGGCGAATTGCTTGTAGTCATCACTCTTAGCGCCTTGTAGAGTCTTTGCCAGATTGAAAACATAGTCAGCCAGCTTCTCAGTACCGATCAGCACCGACTCCTGAGCAGATTCCATTCTAGTCTCAGTCTATTTCAGCTCAGCAGTGATCAAAATAAGCGGCAAATTGGTGGCAATTGGCTTTGTAAGTGTAAATTTCTTAGTAAATTCGCCATCAAAACATGTAACAAGTCTATAAATTTTGGCGTTGTTTTTGTTTGGAGATGCGATCTGGTTTCGGCCACTACTAACAAATCTCCATTCGCGAAAACCATATGCCTCTACTTAAACCGATAATGCCAGTTGTGTCAGTTGAGCTCTGTTAATATGTGAGTCAATAAATAGTTTGGAGTAGGCAGAATGAGTGATTTCCAGAGAAAACTGTTTCAAAAGAAGCTACGGGATGCAGAGGCCTCATTAGGGTTCAATTTCAGCGAAGACCAGGAGGAAAATGGCGACCAATTGATGCCTTTAGAAACAAGTACACCCAGTACGGTGAAATCTGAGCAGTATGTTATCAGTGGAGTTTCGACACAATGCATTGATACTAACAGATAAGAAGATATGACATTAAATCTTGGTCAGAATACTTTGACGAAAATGAAGTATTTGCTGACGCTCGTGGTAATGAGTTTAATACGTACTATACGCCTCCTAATAATGAAGAGTCCCCAATATTCATATTCCACCATGGAGCAGGCTCTTCAGCCTTGACCTTTGCAGTATTATGTAAGACAATCAGGGAAGAGATGAAGAAAACTGGTGGGCCTGATGGTCCAGTCGCAGGTGTTTTCGCTTTTGATGCAAGAGGTCATGGGAAAACCGTCATAAAATCTAACCCTTCAGATTACTCGCTTGAGTCTTTCACGGAGGATTATATCTGGGTTACCAAGGAATTGATCAAAAGGAAAGGACTTAAGAACTCCATATTCTGCTTCGGACATAGTTTGGGTGGTGCTATTGTTACTAAGGGGCTCCCATCCCTGTCGTCGGAGAATATCAAGGGTGTTGGTATGCTCGATATAGTGGAGGATACTGCTATACATGCACTTAGTGCTATGACCCACTACCTTGAAAAACTACCCAAATCTTTTGAGACACTCAGTGAAGCCATTAACTGGCATTTGAAATCCAATCTATTGAAAAATAAAGAGTCCGCTGCTGTTTCTGTGCCCGCATTGTTCGAAAAGGATCCAAAGACAAACCAATATACTTGGATAACAGATCTTCGAAAGACCTCCAACTATTGGGACGGCTGGTTTGTGGGACTATCCAAAAGGTTTGTTGACCTTTCGACATCAAAATTATTGATATTGGCGGGTACTGATAATCTTGATAAGGAACTAATGATTGGACAGATGCAAGGGAAGTATCAACTTGTCGTGTTCCAAGACACAAACCATTTCCTTCAGGAAGATGCTCCTAAAAAGACGGCGTTGACCATTATCGATTTTTGGAAGCGAAATGATAAGAAGCAAGTGGTGATAAAGAGTACTTGGGGTGCGAAAAAGTGATGTTGACCTTCCGATAGCTTAAATACTCGAGCATTGCTTACTGTGGTACTCCATTAGACAATCAAAATCAATATGCGAATAGCCTACAAGCAGTCGGTAGCCCCTATTCAGTATGTCAATATACAACATCGTGCATTTACACATTTCTCAACTATTTACTCAACACTCAACTCTTGTAATTCAGCAGTAGCATTCTTTTCAGATTGTTCCACAATCTCATCAATCTTTTTAGATGCCCAAGTGAATCTAGGATTAATCATGAATGGACGTAAATCGAATCTGTTATCATCTGGTGAATACTGTTCAGCGTGATAACTTGGTGTGATAACGGTTTGCTTATGTCTGTTGATAGCATAGAAGAAGAAGAATTTCTTGACTTTTTCAGCAACTTGTCTAGGTGTCAATCTTGGAGTCCATTCGTGGTATAGTTTCAAGAACATGGAGTATGGACCACATTTTTGCACTTTTCTTAATCTACCAAAGACTGATAATTCTTCATAGGTCATACCCATATCAACTTCATCGGATTGAACGTACTCTTTGGTGATAGGTTCTAATTCGGCAGTTGGGGTAGCTTCTAAGAACTCTTTCAAGATTGGTAATTCAAATTCAGCTCTAGCATAGTCAATGAATCTTTTCAAATCAGTTTTAGAAATACCACCAATTGGGTTAATATCAGCACTGGAACAATCATATTTGGTGAGATAACCTCTTAGACATTCATCAACGTTAGCAGAACCCAAAACCAAGAGACCACCAGTTTGACGACCTCTGACCCATGGTAATAGTTGAGCAAACAAATAGGCCAAGACCATACGTAATCTAGCTTGGATGTTTTGTAAGGCCAAGTTTTCAGTTTGAGTACCTCCAAAGATCTTGAAGATTGGTTTCTTACCAGTGGCAACTTCGAAAACATTGACAACAGCAGCAACCAAAGTGTCCATGTTCAAGTCAACATGGTATGAACCAATCTTGTCACTAAGTTCCTTAGCTCTTGATCTTGTTTCAATGGAAGAATTTTCTGTACCCATATAACTGGTATGGAAAATTCTTGAGGCAAAATCAACTGGATCAGTTGGTAGCCAGTCTGCATGTTCCTCGGCTTTAACATTAGCGACTTTCTTAGCATCAGCAATGACTTGTTCGTTACCATCTTTAGCGGCTTGAGCAACAAGTCTACACATTGAGTGAACAATCACAGCAGTAGCACAAGAGTCAATACCACCACTTAATGGTAAGAAAAACCCAGCACCGTTACATCTTCTCACATAATCCCATAACCAACAAGCAGGACCTAATGCGATTTCCTCTTCTGGTGTGTGATAAAAGATCTCTTTTGGCTTCGTCGGAGCAATGGTTGGATCGAAGGATAAAGAACTTGGAGACAATTCAATTGGAACTTTAATTCTCTTGTATTCTTCGTTATGAGTAGCTTGTAAACCTCTGGAGATTTGAGATCTATAACTGCGAACATCTTCCAAATCGACAGTAGCAGTGACAACTTCGACATCTTCCAATGAAAATTGTTTACCTTGAGCGACTAATTCACCATTAACAACAATCGAGGCACAACCATCATAGTACAGTCTGTCACCATCACAACCTTTTTGGTTTGCATACAAATAGATACCACCAGATTTAGCAGTAGCTTCCCTAATCAAGTTCATTCTAGTGTGCAATTTACGCAATTCATGATGAGAACCTGAAGAATTGGTAATGATCTCAACACCATCCAATGACATACCGATATGTGGAGCATTTGGAGTGAATAATTCTTCACAAGTTTCAGCACCGATAACAGTATCTAATGTTGAGATAACAGCATCACCAAAATCAACAGATTCTTGACCGGTGATTTTTTGTAACATTCTTGGTAGGACAAAGTTCTCAACGTATCTTGGGCGTTGCCATGGAGTGAAGAATCTCATTTCTCTATAGTTACCATCATTGGCCAACCACAATTTTGGTCTGATCAATAGGATCTTCCCATCATAAGACAAGACACGACAATTATACTTGACATTCTTATGCATAATTGGTAAACCAATATCCAACAGGATACCATAGGTATCTTTGTTTTGCAAGATACTGGCATACATTTCCCAGGAGTGTAAGTACAAATCATTTTCCAGGAAATGGTCTAAACAACCATAACCAGTGATCTCCAATTCAGGTCCAACTCTAAGAGTAGCACCTCTAGATTTAGCGATCTTGATACTTTCCAAGATCCTGTCTCTGTTTCCCTCAAAGTCCAATGCCCATTGGTTCAAGTTACACGTAGCAACCGTAATCAAGTGTCCCATTTCGCCACTATCAATTGCACTATAGTATTCACGTATTCACCATATCAGAGCAATTACTTTCCCTTTAATTATCAAGACTGCCATTTCTTTGAAAGCCCCGAAAACCGATGGGCTCCGCGAAAAAAAAACTCCGCGAACACGTTTTGCAAGATTTTGAAGATTTTCAAAAGGAAAATTTATTTATCGCCACTAGAGATTTCCTTCCTTTAACCAATTTCAATCCAACATCAACAAGATAAAAACTAGAGACAACATGGCCGAACCATTATCAGACGTCAGATTATTCATTAGACCACTTCCATTCGACAGTAAGTTATGATTTATAGGGAAAAGAGCCGAAGCGCTGTGTTTATATCTCGTGTTAACGCTTAAGGGTGTCATTTCAAAACATTGACCACATGGGCCCTCTATGAAACGATACGAGTATGATAACCAGGCTGGTAGCTCTATTCTCCTTTCTTTTCGATTCCACTGATCAATACTAACAATCTTTTTCTTTTGCAGTCCGTGAAGAAGAAATCAAAGACTTCTTCAGCCCAATCGGTGAAATCAAGGAAATCTCCATCGCCAACGGTTTCGCTTTCGTTGAATACGCCACCGCCGATGACGCCAAGAGAGCCATTGATGAATTAAACGGTAAGCAATTCATCGATGCTCCAATTGAATTACAATTTTCCAGAGCTAAGAAGGAAAGATTCAGAGTCTTGGTCTCCAACATCCCAGAAGGTGCTGCTTGGCAAGATTTGAAAGATTTCGTTGTCGACCAAGGCTTCGAAGTCACTTACGCCAACGTTCACACCAGAGAAAACGATGGTACCGGTGTTTTGGAATTCGCCACTGAAGACCAATTGAACGACGCCATCGCCAAGATCAATGGTCAAGACTTCAAAGGTGCCGCTTTAGCTTTGGAAAGAGACTTGAATCCACCACCAATCCGTTCATCCCGTGGCCGTGGTGGTTTCGGTGGTCGTGGTGGCTTCGGTTTCAGAGGTGACCGCGGTGGCTTTGGTGGCCGTGGTGGTTTCAGAGGTGGTCGTGGTGGCTTCGGTGACCGTGGTGGTTTCAGAGGTGGTCGTGGTGGCTTCGGTGGTCGTGGTGGTTTCGGTGACCGCGGTGGTTTCAGAGGTGGCCGTGGTGGCTTCAGAGGTGGCCGTGGCGGTTTTGAAGGTGGTTACAGATCAAGAGATGAAGGTAGAGACTTTGGTGACAGAAGCTCTAACAGAGACAGATCCCCAGGTAGATACTAATCATTTTAGCTATCCAAGGTGCAAACTCCAATTTTATTAGACATGTTTTTTAAGGGAGGAAGAAAAAGAAGAAGAAGAGAAAAAGGTTTATTATGTTTTATTATCTAAGTTTCCAGTTTCATTGATTTAAAAGACGATGATCAAAGTTTTATTTCTATAGTTATTATTGAACGAATGAGCAACAACAAACAAAATTAGGGAAGGAAACTACCACCGAATTGTAATATTGGGATCATATTTGAATCACACCACACACCGATGAAAAACCCCTAGACTATAGAGCACCTTGACTTTGGACTTTGAGAAGAAAGCACCCTCAGTTTTGAAAGTAAGTATGATATGAACATTTCCTGATGAACTTCTGTCAAATCCTTAGTTTGATTCTTATGTGAGATTTGACTCTTTTGAAACAGCTATAGAGATTGTTTAACACTAAGCTTCATGTATATAAGATAACGGTCATTTACCGATAAGGCTTGGATTGTTCGTATCCATCCTGACAGCATTAAATAGCTACATAGATACTATCAACTAGTTCAAGTTGACTTCAATCCAAAATGAACCCCAAAAAACTCATATGTAGATTTCTAAACATGGTACGTACTTCTCAAAACATCATTAATCATTTGAAACCCAAGCCTCATATATTCGTGTTATTCAATCCATTTCCATTTCATGCATTAATCTTTCCTCCTCTTGAACCATTTCCATCGCTGAATTGAAAACTTCATTGAGTCTCGTCATGTTGTAATGTGTTGAACCCAAGACAATTCCACAAGGGTAAACATATTGGGTACCTTTAACATTTTCCTCTCTCAACATCATAGCACCAGTTTTACCAACACTAGTACCAAAACTGAAAAGATTCAAAGGTAAAAAGATGTTTGTTAACATAAAAGGCGTATAGGCAACAGTAAATAGACCTTCAACGATACTTAATCCTGAGAACCCTTTCAAACTACCAGATTTTTCTCTTAACCCCACTAATGGACCTGGTCTTATGATAGTCAAATTGTCAAATTTCAACTTCATGAGTTCCACCTCGGTTTCCTTTCTGGCTTTTGCAGTTCTACTAAACAATCTAGGAATTGGGTAATGAACGAAGAAATGACTCACATAAACAAATCTTATGGCACCGGCTTCTTTGGATGCAGCGGCAACTTGAATCGTCAAATTATGGTTCACTTCAAAATATTCGTTATAATCTTCATAACCATCAACAAAATAACTTCTGCTGTTTGGTCTATTACCTAAAGCTGAAAAGACTATTTTCAAGTTTGGAATTGTTGCAATGAGATCAGGCCATTCAGCGGCTTCTGCAACTTTGATAACGACATCGTGTGATTCTTCAAAGTAAGGACGACGGGATAAGATGTAAATCACTTCATCATCAGATTTCATAAGTTTGATTTTGTTGACTAGTCTTGACCCGACTAAACCTGTAGCACCAACTATCAAAATACCGCTTCGGGTTTCATTTTTAGAGCCAAATTCCATGGCGGCACTGGTTTGCATGATTTCCACTGGATTTTCTGGGACTTCTGAGGTTTTCATTGGGGTTTCAAGTTGGGGTTCAATGTTATCAGCGACTTTTGATTCCATAGGTTCTGACATTATAGTTCAATAAAAATAAAAGCAAAGCTGTTATATCACAGACCAAAATAGTAGTAAGTAGACTGAAGTGAGCTCTCTGATGATCTTATTTTAACAAGTGAACCCACGGCAAGTTTTTTTGTGTTATTTAGTGAACACAAAAGTAAAGACCGAGACCTCAAGTCGAAAATATAGAAAATAGATGTCTTGAAATATTCAGCATAGCATCTCAAACACTACAAGCTGCCCCTTGCATACCAATATCAAATACCCAAACGACCCAACATCTAGTATGAGCAGCTTCACATCAGAACCGGCCAAGTCAACCATACTTGTTCTTGGAGGAACAGGACTTGTGGGATCATATTTCCTCACTGAAGTTAACGAGTCATCTCACATCACCAAAATATATGCCATCTCAAGAAGACCACTTGTTAACGCTTCAAATTTGCATAAACTCGAATCAATTGTTGAGCCTGATTCCGCTAAATGGTGCGATATAATCAGTCAACTTGATAATATTGACATTGTGTTTTCCGGTATTGGTACCACCAGATCCGCTGCTCAAGATCACAAGACCCAATATGACATTGATCATGATTTCAATCTCTCATTGATCCAAGCGGCTAAATCACATGGCGCTAAAGCCTTGATCATGGTTACCAGTTTCAACAACGACTTGATCTCATTTATGTTCCCGTATTTCGCATTGAAAAAGAAAGTGGAGGACGATGCTATAGCAATGGGGTTTGATGTCACCGTCATCCTCCGCCCTGGTCCAATCATTGGTGATAGAAAAGCCTTGAAGAAAGATCCAACTCAACGTGATTCCATTGCAACAAACTTATCCAGCATCATTGGCCATTTGGTGTACAACACACCTTGTTCCGCTCTATTTGGCCACTCCATTGGCGCTGACGAGATCGCTGGTGCTGCTGTGCATCTGTTGGAGACTGTCCGCCACCAGAAGAAAGTCAAGATCATGACAAGCAAGGAAATGTTGGACTTGTCGTTTGCGCTGAAGGGAATTTGATACTTTATATTGTCGCGAAATCGTTTGTTTGTTTACCTTTTTGATAGATTTTTTATAGTGTGAGATACTTAGATTGTTAAGGTGTACACTAAGCTGAATTTGTAGTGGCTGAGTAAGACGAGGAATGACCACTGTGAAAGAGTACGAGGAGGACATTGCGTCTTTGGAACACGAGAGTATGTGTTTTCTTGCTGGCTGTTTGAGTGGAAGTCTGAATACTAACAGGTCAAATAGTCTCGCAGCTCAATAGAGAAAAAGCCGATGTGATGAAAGAGATTGAAAAGATCAAGAAGAGAAAGCCATTGCTAAGTACACTGGCACAAATAAGACCAGTTGAGGAGCCAGCTCCATTGGAAAAGGATCCACCGCAGAAGATGAACAAGAGGCTGAAGCGATTCCATGAAGAGTACGTTATTCCCGAGCCTGCTAGACACGAGTATTTTGACAGTTCCATAAGCAAATACTTTGCAACTTCTTCTTCCTCATCTACCATGAACGATAATAAGCAAAGAAAGACATACACTACTCATTGTCTCGACACGAGGAAACAGAAATTGGATAATATATTACTCGAGAATGTCTACAGACTCTTTGGTATAACATGTTTCCCAGTATCAGACCCTTCAAAAGGTTCAACCAGAGAACTCATGGGGATAAGAATAGAGATATTCAACGATTCCAAGATGAACTTTGATGCTCCTCACTATATTATACTGCAGAAGAACCAAAAGACAAAGAAATGGGATATCTTCAAGCATACGATTCCAATACATGTGGACATCGAGACTCTTGCGGCTAAAGAATTTGATGGACTGAGTGATATCTCTACATTATACTCATTTGCCTCTAAAGTTCAGAGTGTATTGGTGAAGGTAGCACTAAAGCATCAAATATTCACCCGAGTTGAAAAGGAATGGCCTCGAAACATTAGTCAAGTTACAAAAGATTTGGCACTGGAAACGATGAAGTTCACCTTGACCATTAGAGAAATCCAAACATTGGTGATTCTAAATAACTCACTAGACAACATAGAATCTGTGCACATTGAAAAAGGGTTCACAGAAAGTGAAAAATATAGAATTGGAAATGTCTTGAAAGGTGACATCAAAACATTTGAAAAAAGACTACGTGATGTGATAAGGAGTCTTGAACAATCAACTATATGAATATTGTATATGTATGTATAATTTAATGCATCAAATCATTCAATACCTTGACGTTTGGCAAAACATGGTAAAACAAAAATGGACCCAAATAACCTAATGCTAACCCTAAGATCTTTTCCATCAAAGTATGGTAAAAAACAGCAGTAACCACCAATAATTCAATCCAGAATGCTATACACACCAGCACGATCCATCTAACAACATTTGTCACAGTCAAACTAAACCAAGAATTATCCACTTTCAACTGAGATTCAACATCTTTCCCCAAAAAATAACTTTCATTCAACTCCTTCAATTCATACCACAAGATCAAACTTAACGTCGTAATGAAACAGAAATGCCCTGAGATATCAAACCCACCTTCCCATTCACCATACTTGTAACATATCTGTGCAGAATTGATCTTTCTACTCAACTGCTTTGGGGTAATTAGACAAAACCCATTATCCAACCTGACCCAAGTACCATTATACTCTGAACATTGCTCTAGCGTCTTACTGGATCTAGCCAATATGTCAGCAACGGCTTTATCAATGACACAGCTCCCACCTGTCCAAAGGAAAATATGATCAATGACGTAGAATAATAAAAAGAGGATAAACATCTTTAATGAAAACTTTATGGCGAAATTTTTAAATTTCTGCCATGACAAATACATCAATTGTTCATCTCCGACATTTGTCGATTTCGTTGTGTGTTGCAATTTGAATTCTTCCAAGATATTGATCATAAACACAGCAGTGAATATCACTGCGAAAAGATGATTCCCTTTATATGCAAAGTTCTTATTGATGAAATTATCCGAGGAGACGATCCATGAGTTGTCTCTGATTGATTCGAATAATTTCCTAGGGATCAAAGATCCTAGAATGGTACCGCATACGAGGATTGTAGGGTATATGTACAGATATGTTTTGTTGTTGATGAACTGTATCAGTTTCGTCTCTATTTCCTGGCTCGTGATCATGATTCGAAGTCGCTATTTTATGCTTTTTGATGTAGACTTTTGGGAGGGTTCTGATTTCAACTTCTTTATAACTGGTTTGTTACACCAGCAATACCTTAAGCGACTAGATTTTGGAGAGAAAGCACGACACAAGTAACAAGATTAGGAAATATTTTAGCGTTGTCTTTTGTTTACTTCACGTAATTTCATTGAATCGAAAGTGGAAAAAAAATAAAAAAAAAAGTGGTGGTTACGGGCACTGTACTATAGAGTAAGAATCAATATTAAATGCATTTATTTAAACAATGTATGAAATCAATAGCTAAACGAGTGTGACGATGGTTAGTTACCAGCTGATCCATCTGGTCAAAATAAAATAATTGATCACTGGGATGACGTATCCCAAGATTAATCCGAGGATTTTTTCAATAATTGTATGGTAAAAGACAGTAGTCACCATCAAGACACAAGACCAGACAAATACAATGGCCAACACCAAGAACAAAATAGTGGATATGATCCCAGTTGCTAATTTAGTCTCTTTTGAGAATCCTAGGCCGTCATTTTCCTCCTCAACGCCTTGTTGAAGTGAATCGATATTCGAATCGAGAATCAATTTCAATTCATAGATGAGTGATAGACTGAGTGTGACGATGAACATGAAATGACCAGAAATGTTCATTGTCCCCGGGACCCATTTCTCATCAGAAGGACATCCTAATATATGGAAATATTGATTCGCAGTCGATTCTGATGGGTCATTTGGTGTACATTGGCCCCCTGTATGCACTGAGACGTAATTCTTAAACTTGAACAGCAACAAGATCAGGAAATAATAAATAGCATATCTCAAGATAGAGGTAATAACCAACTTGCCATATCTCTTGACGTAAACTCTCCAATGTGACTCCTCCGATGGTCCAAAACTTGGAGATAACAATGGTGTGTTTCTCTCTTTCTTCAACTGTGTCAAAGCCACTCTAGCAACTGTCAAGATGATAAATATAGTGGTGAATACTTTGTTCCCATTATTGACAAAGAGTCTGTTGAATGGATTACCATCAGATATCCAGTATGAGTTCCCAATTGTTTCATACAAGCCCTCAGGCAATGAATATTTTACAATGAGCCCAACAGCAAGGACTAAAGGATAGAGACCCAAGATGTAGTGCTTGTTAAAGACATCTTGATTGAATGTTTCAGCTGTGTTGAGCAGTTCCTGAAGCATTATCCAATGCAATATGTTTGTCCCACGATGGTAAAATCCTTAATATTAACAAAGCCTCTAACCTCTAACTGTTAATTATTTATTCGCGAACTCTTTCACCCTCGGATTTAGTATAGTCACGTTTTAAGCTACCGGAACTCGGAGTTAACTCTGCACGGCCACAGTTTTTCAAGTTTTAACTCCGATGCTTTTTTGAAAATTGTAAAATTGTGATTCTGAGTGAAAACTTCACATAATTTCACGTGATAGGGCTTAACAGTCAAGGCAAACTATCCAAGAGACAATGACCATTGGTAAGCGGGAAAAGATGTTGAATAGAGATTGATCGATCGGGCTCTGAAGATCAAAGTGATTGAAAATAAAGCGTTGATAGCACTGCTTTTTGCTGAAGATTGTTACACAGGTGACAGCTGGTATAATCTCAGAGGGGCCATAAATATTCAAGCATGTTGAGATACAGAATCACATCTTCAATATCAAGAGCTAAGGCTCAAAGATCATTTGACAAATATGTCCTGGCAGCTTGCAAACCAGCATCAGCCTACTATTCCACAGCCACAAAGGCTAGAACAGCCTCACAACAGGGCCCATCAGCATCAAGTGCACAACCACATTCATCCAATCCAGCCATGAACTTCCCATGTTTGGATAAACTACAAGCTAAAACAGATCTCTTGAGCAACAAGACCAAAAAGCATTCGGTCAATGATGAGATCGATACAAATCAAGGTCCGGAACCTGTGTATTCAAGAGTCCAATCAGGATTCCAGATCTATAAGAGTGATTCTCCACTATTCTTGGACTATGGTGGGTTTTTACCAAAATTCGAAATAGCATATGAACAATGGGGTGAATTGAATGAAACTAAAACCAATGCCATCCTGTTACATACAGGGTTATCAGCCTCATCACATGCTAAATCTCAACCTGAGAACACTAAACCAGGTTGGTGGGAGAAATTTATCGGTCCAGGTCTGACTTTGGATACCAACAAGTATTTTATCATTTGTACAAATGTTATTGGTGGTTGTTATGGCTCAACTGGTCCATCATCCATTGATCCTTCCGATAATAAGCATTACGCTACAAGATTCCCAATTTTGTCTGTGAACGATATGATTAGAGCTCAGGAAAGATTGATGAGAGAGCAATTTGGCATTGAGAAACTGTATGCAAGTGTTGGGTCCTCGATGGGTGGTATGCAATCATTAGCATATGCCCAAGAGTTCCCAGATCGTGTGGAGAAGATCGTCTCCATCTCTGGGTGTGCAAGATCTCATCCATACTCCATTGCGATGCGTCATGCTCAAAGACAAGTGTTGATGTCTGATCCAAATTGGCAAAGAGGGTTTTACTACGACTCGGTACCACCACATGTCGGTATGAAACTTTCAAGAGAAATCGCTACAGTGACCTATAGATCTGGTCCTGAATGGGAAATCAGATTTGGTAGAGAAAGAGCAGACCCGGATGCTACACCTGCCCTATGTCCAGACTTCCTTGTGGAAACTTATTTGGATCATCAAGGTAACAAATTCTCCTTAGAGTATGATCCAAACTCACTGTTATACATCTCCAAGGCTATGGACCTGTTTGACTTGGGTCAGAATAATAGAACATTGGCAGCAAAGAGAAGATCCAACATTGAGGAGAAATACGCAACAGAAGATTATGAGAAGTTTTCCGCTGATGTTTGTACACGCTCTACATCCACAGTGCCAGACCAAGACCGTCAAGTGAAACCAAAGAGACAAAAAATTACCAAGGAGGAATCCGAAAATGATTTGTTACACGGTTTGAAAAATTTCGCCAATAAAGAAGTGTTGGTCATTGGTGTTAAATCAGATATCCTTTTCCCACATTGGCAACAATTGGAAATCGCTACCAAGTTGAAAGAGGGCAATATCAAGTTCCACGGTGGTGATGGTTCAAATATCCAACATGTCGAGCTAGGCGAGGATATCAGTATGTTTGGTCATGATACGTTCCTCTTGGATGTTGAGCATGTTGGAGGTCCTGTTCAGAAGTTTTTGAATTAATTTATGTGTACATATGTGGAAATATCCGTCTTGAAGTATTCTAATGTTGTAGTTGTATTATTATTTACACGCCGTGTTTTATATACATGTTGGTTTATAGACGGACACCTTGTCTCTTCAACTTCTTCTCTAGACGTTTTTGCTTGGTAGCAGCGGCCTTTTCCTTGTGAGATCTCTTCACCAAGACCTTATCACCATACCATTTGAATTTTTGCATGTACTCCTTGTCCATATTGAATTCTTGGTGGACAACGTGATCATTCAGACCTAACTTGTTAATGGTCCAGAAGTATCTTTCTGGATTGTCTCGTTTCAAATATCTTAGGATTCTTTGTCTCTTTTGGACGAGCATTCTCAAGGTTCTAACGTTTTTATGATCTTTTTTATGCTCAACAGCATGTTTTTGTAAGTTATAGATCTTAACAGTTGCGACAGCAGCTTGAACTTCTGAGGAACCAGTATCACCTTCAAATCTTTGGAATTCCTCCACTGCTAAACTTGTCTTCATCTTCATAGCTTCTCTGGCTGATCTGTTCTTCATGTTCAATATACGGTAAACAACTTCTCTTTGTTTCTCAGCGTTTTGTCTTACTTTATCCTTGGTGAAATCAGCAACGATTGATGCTTCTTGAGCACCATATAATAATTTGTCAACATCGGCTCTATCGTAACCTTTTGTCAAGACATTTGGTTCTTTAACTTCGGCTTCCAATCTAGCCATGAATGGGTTAGCTTTTTTACCCAACACTGGATCAAGAGCATTTGCCTTCTCTTCTAATTTCTTTTGTTTCAATGTATTGACCTCTTTACGGTGATTCGCTCTGATGTAACGAAGTGATTTTCTTAACAAGAATGAAGTGGATGTAGAGCTGAAAGAACGGGCACTTAGCAGATTCACTGGCTTCGCAAGCCCTATGCTCTTCACAATTGACAGACTTTGAAACATATTGGCTCCCAGAGTACGTTCAAGTCTTCAAGTGTCAGTTGTGCTTTCACTGCTCATGTTCTTGCATCTAATGTTGAATCGTTATGTTGAAAACTGAAAAAATATGGGCAGCCGGGTAAACCCGCAGATTATGTAATCGGGTATCGACACGTAACTTCATGACAGAAAGATCCAGTTCTCATACAATCAAACTTGAGATACTTCACTTTTTTGCTCTTTGGTGTCACTAGAAAGGTACTTGTGTTGATGTAACTGGCCATGGTGTATGACTTATAAGTTTCGAGCATCTTAAGTGTCCGTTTTAAAGCCGGACGATCCTAAATGTCCTGAAGTACATATGGTCCTATGGTACCTGTCCATTTCAACGATCAAATTTATTACATGAATCTCTACTATATATGAGAAATTGCACAGAGTTTGTCAGTTCGAAAGTGACCAATTCTTTGCACAAAGTCAACTTTACAGAACTGCTATCTTTGATCAAGACAGCTATATCGCATCTGGTAGTGATCAGATATCTGCATGCGCTACAATATCTTTAAAGTACTTGATCTTTCATCGCTCAAGTACAAACAATACCACTGTAAATATTAAAAAATGTCTATTTACTATGTGCGAGTCTTTGTTCTGTCATCTGATTAACAAATTGGACCAGATGGGATAATCCAACGATCTTGTGTGATGAAGTTGGTTTCTCATCGGACTTTCTGGAAACATTAGAGTACATCTCACCAACAACAATTTCAAGGTCAAGAGAGCTGTTTTGTTCTATGAGAGCGTTGGTAATAACATCACTGTCTAGTTCTGCATCTCCGGATACAATCCCTGAATCAATGACATAAAATCCCAATTTGGCAGAGAATAATGCAGGTTCAATCAACGTGTCCTTTAAAGATGTACTTCCAGTCATGGCAAGTATTATGATTTCGGAATCATGACCAGTGAAATCTTCAATAGTGCTCACTAGTGGATGTCCAAATGTGAAGTTCTCCGATGACTCACCCTCAACATCATCACCGAGTCTTGCAGATGAGATCTCTTTTAACAAAGCAACACCAGATGCGTTTGGTGTGAGAATAGTTATACTTTCGATTGGGTATGCCAGCAGTCTCAAGTATTGATAAAGTCTAATGGCATACTCTGCCTCTGAAACTTCGAGTGGCATTCCATTAGGTAATTGGTCCTCTTTCAATCCTATAACTTGCACCGTGTTGAGAATGCCTGCGTTGGCAGTAGAGGATGTCGATGATAGCTCACCCAAATGTAAGTTGTTATGTTTTGTCTTTAATAACTCCACAATTTCTGATCGTTTGTTGTAAATTGTAGTCAGTTCCAGTGCGTCATTACCAGCAAGTCTATCATAAAGGCTCGATTGATCTTTATCATGTGAAATCATGGATTCGTTATCACCCAAAAGCACGACTCTCTTGAACTTTTTCTCATTTGTAATGATTGGCAAGATGGTATCAAGTTGTCCAAGTTGTGAGGCATCTGTTATGATGAGAGTATCAAACGCCAATTGTGAGTTCCTTAGCACCGATAGTTCTTTAAAGTAATCATCAGTAGTAAGACCGACCACTCTTCCCTGGATTTTAAGCAAATACTCGAATTTCAACTGTTCCTTTATGTTCTTCTCTAAAGGCAGTAACTTGGAGGATTCACCAAAGATAGACAAGATTTTGTGGAAGTTCTTCAGGCAAGCATCAAAAACAACCATTGGGGTAGCGTTCTCCTTGATAGCTAACGCTTTGAAAGCGAAAGGGTAGGCTTTCAGAATCTCCTCCTTTGTCATACTTTCCGGCTTTATTGACACAAATTTTCTAAATTTTGGTATAACATCATGCATGAACAACTGATCTGCTTTATCAACACTCTCACCAAACCCAGCATCGATGCCAATTGAGGAAGCGATGTCTCCAACTCTCTGTAGTAGGCTTTGTAAGCGAGTAGCCCCGGCTTCAATTTTTTCGATCTTGGTTTTCGAATTACTCAAGTTAAAGATATACTGAGAGTCAACACCAAGGTTTTCAACCTTTTCTAACATGCTGTCAAGTCCGCGCTGGTCTTTGGTCAATATCAGTATTCGTTCACCTTCAGACATCTCAGTCAATTGCTTCACTGTCGTGGCCATCATAGTCTTTTTGCCTGTTCCTGTTGGTCCTTTTATAACCGTTAGCCCCTTAGATAAAGAGTATAGCACACTTCCGGTTTGAAGAGGGTCCAACTTATTCACATCTAGAGCAGCGCCATTCTTCTTAGCCTCAGATAAGATAATCGTGTTTTCTTTGATCTCGATGTGCTGTGGTGATGTTGAAATTGAAGAACTATCCTGTAATTTTCTCTTTTTGTTTCCGGCACCTTCATAAGTAATATCAAAGTTTGGGAACACATCATTCAGTTTTTTTACGTCAACACCAGTGACATTCAGTTCCAAAGGATTATTGTTATCAAACCTTTTCTTGTCCTTAGCTCCAAGACCCAGTATCTCTTCATATAACCATTCAGGTAATGAGTTCTCGGATGAGTGTACCTTCTCCTGGAAAGATTGAAGTTTTGTGTGTCTTCTGCTCTTTGTTCGTGGTAGTCGCACTATCATGTTGAAATCCCCATCATCAACTTTGGTTTCGTTTTGATCTTGAACATTTATATCAATTGTCAGGTTTTGCTTTGATCTTGAACAATCTTTGACTTGTCCACTCAAAATTGCAGAAACTCCTAGTTTTTGAAGCTCAGAGACGTCGCTTTGTGACTTCTGGCCAATGTTCAGCAACAAAATCAAATCACCAGAACTCAGATCAGCCCACTCTTTCGCAACGCTGCCTGAAATGTTATTCAAAGAGGATGAGATGGTAATTTTCCCTGGATCCTCTTCATGACTTTTGATAGAGACGATTTTCAAACCATATTTACTACTACCTGTGAGAGTCTCCTTCCCTTTGTTTGTTTTGAAATTGAAACGACCAGCGACGTTAAGTAGGTGGTTCGACACATCTGCTAAATAGTCATATCTTGATCGTAAATAAACTCTCAAAAGGTAGTCACTTAGAGATATGAACTGCCCTATGGTCTTTGGTAAGCACATTTTATAGGTGGATGCAAATGACAAATTGGTCATATCTGGTAAAACAGTGTGACTAGAAAGGTAAGTGTCGATATCATTGAATGGGCGAAGATGGAATATGATTGATTCCACCAGTAGTGCCTTGTCAGTATTAATATTGGTTCTGTTGATAATACCCTCACCCAGCTTCTGCAGCTCTTCCACATCTAGTTCGCCTAACGAAATGCGTAGCAAATCAGTAGTTCTCAACGTTTGGTGTGTTGCGAAGGCTATGTCTGAAAGCTTCTCCGGGAAATGAGCGTAAGCCAGTGCTTGCAGATCTGACAAGTTCTGAGAATGGGCAGCTTCACATGCTGTCTGGTCTATAAGCTCAGCTGTAAACTCATTGACGGGGAACTTGAGATAAAAAGCAAGCGATTCCAATAGATATGTGAAGTCCTGGGATCTTGATGACTGTTTCGAATTGACGACAATGTAAAAGTTTTTGCCATTCAACAGAGTTCTTAGTGTTCTCAATGAAGGCAATTGGCCTAGCAAGTCACGGAAGAGTGTAATAGCGTCAGTCAAAAATGTCTCGACGCCCTGTGTGGAGTTGTCAAGGTTCTCTATCACTTCATCTATCAATCTTGGAATCCAATTCTGCATCATCATTGTCTCAACTCTTTCCTTCTTGGCCAATTTGTCCAATGATGTTTGTTGCTTTTTGTATTGGGTCTCCACATTATTCTTCTTGACCAAAGTTTCAACATCCTCCATAGCCTTCCAGCTCAGCAATGAAAAGAATGGTGCGGACTTTTTCCTTATAGAAGGATTGTTCAGTTGCAGAAACAACACATTGAAAGCTTTGATGATCCAGGACTTGGCGGCAAAGCTGGTGTCTTCTTTCGCATAGATCTGGATGATTCTAACGATAAAGACATGTAACGTCTCAGCATCCACCCAATCAACATTGGCACTCAGGCTAATACCCATGGTAGCTAGCAAAACATGTGCGTCAGTTGCATCAGCTGATAATAGCGGCCATAATGCTGTCTCCAAGAAGCTTTGAGGTATGCTCAAGTCATCAATGTCTTTAGCGTCAATAATATATTTCACAGTCTGCTCCACTAGTTTTTGGTCCAATTTCTTCGCTTTTTCCGCGGAATTGCGATGGCTACCAATCAGCTTCGCAAGAGGAGTACCCTGGTCCTTCATTACTGTCTTCCACTAGCCCTAAACCCTGTTCAGTTACACAATGATCTTTACACTCTAATCACATAGTTATAAATCTTTCTGCCATTTTTTACAAGTTCCGACCTCAAGGTCACATGACCCGATGCTTTCCCTCGGAATAGTCTCAAAAAAAAATTTTAATGCAAAATCTTAAGTAGCAGAAGACCATATAGCATAAGTACTACGTTACGATCTAGAACTAAAACAGAAGCCAAGTAGCCAGGATCCACATAGTCTTGATTTCTTGTCTTTTAGCTTTTTGAATCCACATTACATATTTATACAATCATGAACAGAGGTGGTAACAGAGGTGGCCGTGGTGGCTTTGGTGGTTCAAGAGGTGGCCGTGGTGGTTTTGGTGGTAGACCAGCTATTCCACAAGGTCCTCCAGACACCGTTTTAGAAATGGGTGCCTTCTTGCATTCCGTTGAAGGTGACATCTTTTGTCGTTCAATCAATACCAAAATCCCATATTTCAATGCTCCAATATACTTAGAAAACAAGACTCAAATCGGTAAGGTTGATGAAATCTTGGGTCCATTGAACGAAGTCTTCTTCACTATCAAGCCAAGTGAAGGTGTCCAAGCCTCCAGTTTCAAAGATGGTGATAAATTCTTCATTGCTCCAGATAAATTACTACCTATTGAAAGATTCTTACCAAAACCAAAAGTTGTCGGTCCACAACCAAAGAAGAAGAAGAGTGCCGGTGGTGCCAGAGGTGGTGCCAGAGGTGGCTTCGGTGGTCGTGGTGGTGCCAGAGGTGGCTTTGGTGGCCGTGGTGGTGCTAGAGGTGGTGCTAGAGGTGGTTTCGGTGGTGCTCGTGGTGGCTCTAGAGGTGGTTTCGGTGGCCGTGGTGGTTCAAGAGGTGGTTTCGGTGGTGATTCTAGAGGTGGTCGTGGTGGTTTCGGTGGTAGAGGTAGAGGTCGTTTCTAAGTTAAAGTCGCTTGACCAATACTTTAGCATATTTACACCCACAATCACCTTCCTCTCTCTCATAATGTCATCAAAAGATCTACTCACTTTATGTCATAATTCTCATCTCTTTATGAGCATCAGTTTCAATGTATAATACAAGTTTATGTTTTATTTTTTTTCAATATCATGTTATGTACAGAAGCCACTATGTAGTTTTTTATTTGACTAATTTGTCCACACCTTTCTTACTTAAGGGTTTCAAGTTGTATGGTAAACCACAGGCATCGAAAATGGATTTTCTCAATTCTGTGAAACCTTGTCTTTCAGGGAATCTCTTATTGATCTCAGAACTGACAAATAATAGATCTGGATTCAAAGGTCTGTCAAGGATTCCACTTTCTTTAATATTGGAGTGTACAATCTTGCTGTTTCTCAATTTGTCCACTTTGGTAAAGACAACTTCATATGGAACACCAGTTTCACTCAAAGCATCCAAAATCACATCATCAAAATAGTTTAGCCCATCCACAGCACTCACCAAGATGTAGCATTTACGTAACTCTTTTCTCGATTGCAGATACTCCATGACTTGTTCACCTTCAGATTGTCGACCTTTAACACCATAACCAGGTGTATCGATGATTCTAAGTCTGTTACCCAAGTTGAAAGCGTTCATAGTCTTTGTATATCCAGCAACCTTCGAAGCATATGCGTAGCTATAAAGCTCTTTTGTATTTGTTCTGGAAACTAGTGCGTTCAGTAGTGTCGACTTCCCCACGTTACATTTACCAAGGAAAACAACTTCGGGTAGACCGAGTGTCAGGCCAGGTTTAGCAAAATTTGGGTCTTCTTTCCCTCTTGGGTCCTTTTTGGGGGCTTTTTCCACTTCATCTTCTTCAAATCTGACAATATCGTCCTCTGGGTCATCAAATTCGTCCCCAGATGTCAGTTCTTTTTCCAGCTCCGCTCTTTCTTTCTCACCAGGCATGTTTATGAATTTAGACGTCATCCAGTCCAGAGAGACACTAGAGTTGTAGAAAAATTTGCATAGCAAGGATTTTTCATCCTTTGTTGGAGCAGTTCTAAACTCAGATCTGTACTTGTTGTTGAACATCTCAGCAGTCAGTTCAGAATTCCTAGCAGCTTTTGCCTTCTGCTTAGCCTTGAGTTCCTGCTGCTTTTGCTGTTTCTGTGCTAAAAGTTCTTCATTTTCCTGTTTCTTTACCTGTACTTTACTGACTGACTTTTTAACCAAAGAACTTATGTCCAGTGCGCATCTAGGTCTTGTATATGAGAGAGATCTCGTCTGTATAAGCTTTACTCTGAGCATCCTTTAGATATGTGAGCTTCTGTTACCAAACCCACGACTATTTGAGTCTATTTTCGACCTTCTATTCCCCCAGATTCTCGAGACTTCTTCAAAAGTGTCAAGAGATGAGCTTAACCAAAGCCCAGTACTCGCTAGATCAACACCGGGTTACACCCTTTTTTCGCGACGCGTCGCGAATTTATTTATTGTGTATACGGAAACTTGTCCACTAATCAATTGCGTGGTCTTTCCATCAATTCAGTTAAGGACGTTTGCCATTGACAGCTCAGTTGATCTGAATTCAATACCAAAAAAAATGTTTTTACAATTGTTGTCATACGTGGGGATCGTGTTGGGATTTGTCTTCCTGACCTTGGCCATTGCCTCGGGGTTATATTACATCAGTGAGATGGTGGAGGAACACTCAGCTCCAACAAAAGTGTTCTTAACAAGAAGCATATACACCATTGCCGGTCTATTCGTGCTATTCTGGATATTTGATGGTTTCCCATTCTGGTTAACGCTGTTCTCCCTGGGTACAAACTGGGTCTATTTGCAAAATTTGAAGAAGTTCCCAATGATTGATTTGAAAAGTCCAATTTTCATTGCCAGTTGCATCTTGGTTGTGGCAAATCATTACCTATGGTTCCAGCATTTCAGCAATCCATCCATTCCAGCTCCACAATACAGATCTGATCCAAACTACAAACCACCAAGAATCGCTAGTTTTGCAGAAGTTGCATCTTTTTTCGGTATCTGTATATGGTTTGTTCCATTTGCATTGTTTGTCTCATTGAGTGCTGGTGATAATATCTTACCAACAATGAACAATGACCTGAACAAGAACAGATATGATGATCCTGAAGGTAAGAGCAAGAGACAGGGTCTGGCTAAAGTTGTTGTTGGTAGAGTTAGAGACTGGATCTACTCTATTGCGCGTACTTTGGGGTACGAATTGGATCCAAATTACGGTAGAATCGTTTGATCTATGGTATGCCAACCCACAAACTCAACAGAACTCTGAAATTACTTTTGATCTCGCAGAATGTAGTGGAAACATATATATTGTAGGATTGTAGAAGTCAAGACACATGTCGATGTCTGCCAAATCTAACCGGTCACGTAAAAACTAATAGCTACTAGAACGATCTATATTTCAGGCATGTTTCATCACGTAAACAGTCAAAATTACGCTGATCCGCCCATAATACTATGAGATTTGAAAATAGTTTCTGGTCCTCTGACTATATCACAGGTATCCGGGAACTCATTGGTGCCCTGGAGCTGAGTGAAAATGAAACTAAAGGCGTACTAGGCTTTTTTGAAGGTTATGTTGATCTACTGGAAAGTGAAGCTTCAAAGCTTCGTGAGATCCATCTCAAGTCTGAGAAGTCATTTAACTCAGCCCATAATACTCAATTGGAGTCAAAATTGCTGGACTTCTTCGCCAAAGAAAAAATGACTGTTGGTGGAATCCAAGACATGGTACGCGCCTATAATGAAAACATGATCAAACGCAGTCAATTAAAGACATCATTGTCTTTGAAAATCCAAAGTGACATCATAATGAGGCTCAGTGAGTTCTTGGAAGACTATACAGAATTCATATCTGACTCCAAAAAGGCGCTCAACAACCAGTTCAATGCTTATACCAAGTCAATTCAAGCTGTTGCTGCTTCGGAGAAGCAATTTGTCACGAAAACGAGAGAACTAGAGGATGCTACTATGAAGGAGAAGTCTTCAGCACCGCAAGTTCCCGAGAAGGATGATACCTCAAATGTCTCTGTACCACCTGTCATCAAGGAAGTCATGAGTGCAGCGGAAAACGACGACGATGATGATGATGGTGATAACGATGATAGTGATGATAATGATCTCTTTGAGTTTCCTTTAACAATCGGCTCCACTGTTTCCCAAAACATAAATGAACTCAAACTGATCATGTCCAAACTAACTTCACAAATACCATTGAAAAAGAGAATGTTCCCTATCCCTGGGATAAACAATGAATATTTCAGTGGTGAAGATTTTTCCAAATGGGTGAGGTTGAACATGAGTAATGAGGACTCTAGAAGGAAAATTGAAAAACTGGGCCAAGATATGATTAATATTGGGCTGATAAGTAATTGGAATAAACTCTATGCCAATAGATTTGTCTCTGATGAGGGTTATTATGAGTTCACGGACCTGGCCAGGTTCATTAGTGCATTTGATCCTGTTAAGGCAAAGCAAGGAGTTGAAAAGACAACAACTTCACAGTATTCAAGTGCTGTATCGAGTCCGAAAAGGGCCACTGCTCATGTAGGTGTGTTTGGTGGATTGAAGAAAAGATTAGGGCAAGCATTAGACGCTGATACTTTGAGAATAGTGGTGAAAGACACTAAACAAGGTTACGTCAAGTCCATTAATAAGAGTAATGAGGAGAGAGAGTCCTTGGAGATGATGTTTCAAGAACTATCCCGCAAATCTGAGATATATGAACGTAATAGAATCAAACTGATTTACTTTGTGACAAAGACATTCAATTCTTTCGTTTCAGCTGATAATGAGACTCAATTGGAAGAGTTCCAAAGTGTCACATCAAGCATGCTGAATAATGAATCTACACTAGAGTACGAAGTCTTGAAAAAATCATTGAGTGGGGATAATACAGGTTGGTATTGGCCTAAGCAGAGCTTGAAAACATCCGCTGTGCTTACAGATATCGAATTATTTGGTGTTGATCTTTTAAGTCAAACTGTCGATAAGGATGATCACGACCACAAGACGAAATCTGTCCCGTTAGTTTTAAAACTTCTTGTGGGCCATTTGGATAACTTGGACCACGTTGATGAGTTATGGGCTAAAGAGCTTGATATCAAGAAATCCAACGATGTTAAGAAATTCATGTTAAACAGTGTTTCTGAGATTGCAGCGGAGTATAAAGGCGACGCTGAGCATCGTGCTCAATATATCATTGCCAGTGTTGTCAAATCATTTACGGAGACTTTCTCTCCACAGGCCATAGTGGATATATTGAAGCTGTGGTTATTGGAACTACCAGATAGTGTTATTCCATTTCTTTCATACGAGTCATTGAAAAGTGCGTACGTGGTGGAAGCCAACTTGGAAACGAAAGTCCACATTTTGAGTAACATACCGAGACAGAACTTGAGTACGTTGCTTTTCCTTATCGAACATCTCGAAGTACATGTTGAAAACCTTGACACCTTGATATTCAATGAAAGGGTCCCGTTATATCATCTTTTGATCAGACCAAGTCCTAAGAATATAAGTGCACATATGGATGACTTGATAATTTTCAAACCCCTTTGTGAAGACTTGTTTGACAAAGCTGTTCAGGAGCAATTATACACCAGACTTGAAGAATTGGAACAAGCACATATTGACCGTGAGAAAAGGGCACAAGAGGCCCTGAAATCAGTGAGAACTGCATCAACTCCTCAACTGCATCATCCTTCTCCAAAACAATCATCATCACGCGTGAGCAGTGATAAGTCGCTTGCGGTTGATGAGAATGGTCTTAGACTTTTCAAAACGAGGTCTCCTGTCCCTTCACCTGTGGCTTCGCCAAAGAAGAATAGAAGTAGGACGAATTCTGGGATCTCAAATATTTTGCTTCCTGGTGTGAAGAGACCATCTGATAGTCTTCACAAGAGAACTGTTTCGAAGAATTTGGAAATTGATGAAGTGTTACAGGCGACTATGTCTGTTCCAGATAAGACTACGACAGATCCTGAACAACAAAAGGAACTGTTGCAGAAACCAGGTGATAAGATATCCATACATATTGACTCTGAATAAACTATTTAACTACTCTTTCTCCCTTTCTCAACTCCGCCAACTTCTTTTCAAACAAATAATCCATATAATTCGCAACTTGTTCATCAACAAACTCGAAACAATTTTCCTCTATCTTGAACAACTCACCTTCTTTTTGTAAATCCCTTGCAGCCTGCTCTAGAAACTCTGTCCACGAATCAAAAATCACAATACGTTCATCCATGTAATCCCTCCCCCAAACGATCACTTGTCCAATTTTCCCCTGTGGACCAGGTTTCAAATCGATCCCGATACTGTTCCCACTCCCATCCGTGGCTAATCCGACCCAATTGTCTGGGTCACAATAGACGCCACTCACAGCACCTGGTGGGAGACTCTCGTACTCCTCTTCTTTAAACTCTGGATTGTCTCTAACGACTTCTTTCCATATGTTCATCTCACGTTTAATATCGTCCAGAGAGAGCATGAGGAGGCCTAGGAAGACACCGGCTTCAAAAAGGTTCTCGTCGTCGTATGGTTTTTCGCCATTGACGGTCTCTAAGTAGTTTACCACGTCATCTGGTAGTGTGATGTTGTACTCAGATTCGAATTGGCTGATTGTGGAGCGAGGAAGCCCCGGTTGGATGAGGTCCTTGAAGTCTGGATAGAGCTTCTCGATGGATGTTTTGATTGAGTCGAGGTGGTCTTTGATAGTTGAGCTCATTGTAAGCGTTAAATAGTTTCGAGTCACTCACTAAGAATGGACCTGTTGAGGAATGTCGAAGGTATTTATATGTTGATGGTCGGCCGAGGGTCTCGGAGATCTATGTACTTATGTAATCGCATAGTCATCATGGCACCTGAATTAATATATATAAATATAATTTAATTTGTTCACGATGACGTGGTTGAACCTGAGGGTTGAGACGTTTGAGGGTCGTTTATTTGATATGGGTTTGTAGAATATATGTCAGATTTAGATCTTTCTCATACTGCTTTTAGCCATGCGCTGTATTTGAGAACGACGTGAATAGACCTCAAATCAGAAATGGTATGAGGTACGTCTCTCAGGTACAACACACAATATCCATTTTATACGATAGTTTTGGGAACAACAAGATGCAAGTCCATACACTGTGAATGGGCTCAATATAGTGAGCCATCGACCCAGAGCCGTAAGCCATAAGTACGCACATACGCGCCCGGTACCCAAGGAATATGAAACATTATTACACAGTCTTGGGAGTTGGGAACGTGCTCAAGACAACTGTCCAGAGTCGAGACTGAAGGGACAATGTCCAGCTATTAAGTGCAGTAAAAGGAGCCTGGAACAGGCATGGGTATTACTCAGAGGGCTCTGTTTGTATGGAGTACAAGCGTATTCTGTGTACCTGCTTCCAATACTAGTCCAGATCTCAGTTATGCAGCCGATGCGTCGATGCGTCAGATTGCCTATTGTTGTATAAAAGCATCTCACACTGGTCTCGTAAATAGTATAAATACTAATTTAAATAAAGAAATACGTCCATCCCGGCTGAAATTTGACACGCTCAATGTATATAAATATCTACATTTATCGTGAATTTATTTCTTAAAGATCTCTAGTAACCTGCGCTACGATGAAGCTCACTAGAAGACTACGAAACGTCCTTGTGATAGCATGTTTGTCCCTGCTGATAACCACGACATTCATCTCCAAGATTATTGGCCATAATCGAGACTTCCGCGTACTGGTAAGCTCCCGCGGTTCAGAACAGTAGACGACTACAGAATATCCCAGTACAAAGATGATCTGAGGAGACGTCTTGCCTTGGTGGTCCCATACACAAGATCTAATGAGCCTATTCCCCAAAAAATCTGGCAAATGTGGGAAACTGACAATGTCGAATCATTGGATGAAAGATGAAAGTCTACAAAGACTCATCAAGAGTTGGTCCTCACTGCCAGACTTCACCCATAAGATCATCGCAAATAGTAAATTTGTCGACTTTGTCAATCAAACATTTGGTGATACAATCCCCTATGTGGTGGAAGGTTTCGCCCGGATGCCACATATCATCCTACAGAGTGACCTGATCCGTTACTTAGCTCTGTTTGCCTATGGTGGAGTCTATTCAGATATAGACACAGAGATAAAAATCAGCTTGTCCGAATGGCTCTCATACAAGAACACACTGGTCGAACCAGGTAATAACAAAGTTGGGCTAATGGTAGGTATCGAAACTTATTTGGATCAGAAAGATTGGGCCCAGAATGGGACACCACGGAGAATGCAAATATGCCAATGGACATTACAATGCAAATCAGGACACCCATTCTTCAGAGAATTGATCGCCAGAATCACCGACTTGTCAATGAATCATTATGATCCATCAACCAAGATCCTGAAAAAGCAAGGGAAAAATTACGATTTCAATAAAGGCTCCTCAACATATTTCGCTGGAGTGATGGAATGGACAGGACCAGCAATGTTCACAGACACTTTTTTCGACTATTTGAACGACGCATACCTAACCTCAGAACTCTTGGACCCACGCCTAAACTTCAAACAAGACCGCATAATTGATGAAAACAGGAAATTGGAACTCCACAACGAGATCAAGTATGAAAAACTACATGATCACACCAACGCGAACGATTACGACCCAAAGACAAGACCATGGGGTTGGCAGAATATTACCAAGTTGCAGTATCCGATCCTATTTGATGAAGACGTGTTGATCTTGCCCAAGACGTATTTCGTGGCTAATTCGGGAGAGGGGGTGAATTATGTCGAGCATTTGGGGAAGGGGACGTGGAAGAATCATTAGGTGGTATATAGTGCTGTGTATATGAGTTGAGGCTAAATGAACGGTATGTACGTACGTACTACTTACTGTAAATTATTTGAGCGAATAGTGATAATGACTCAAGCCTGTTTCTAAGCGAGTCTTCAGAGTATGGTTCTGGTACCTATCTGGTGCTACTCTAACAACTCCAGAGATTCTAATCCAAGTACGATCCATGTCTCGTTACTTAGTAACCAAAGCTTCCAATCTTCATGAGAATATATAATATAATATAAGTGATAAGCGGATTAGCACTCGGGGATACTCGGAATGTGGAATCTGGCTCACAGTGTGGACCAACTCTTATCTTTGGCTGCTCTTTGTATAGGGTTGCTAGTAGTTTGTATGTACGTGTCTTAAAGTCAGATCTGGACTCTGGAGTCTATTTGTCGCTTGTATGTAGGCTCTAAGAATTATGCCCAGTAGCCCAGTATCTCGTTTTTTCTCTTTATCTTCATTGTTATCAGCTTGAGATACCGAAATATCGGTCTCAGCATCAATCGCATCAGTTTGGGAATCATTGATGTAAGCTTCAGAGTTAAAGGCATCATCTTCGGATTCAGAGGAGCCTGGTTCGTGCTCAAAGTCTTCAGACTCGTAGTTAGAGGCTCCTTCAGCTTCAGAGGTATATGTGTCAGCGTCGGAGTCAGAGAAGTCGACTTCACAACTCGAAACACAATCAGCTTTGGAGCCAAAGCTATTCCCAGTACTATCTTGGTGTGTCATGTTAGTTGTTAGCTATAATCGCAGGTGATAGTGGAAAATTACAGAGTAAAGGGCTCAATAGTTACGTTTCAATTATTTACATAGAGTTTCGGATGAGATGAACTATCCCAAAGGATCCGCACAGTCGATCCCTTAGCATCCTTTGAATTGGTACTCAATGCTTTCAACCTTTCAGAAATAGCCTAGCAACCCAAGGAACTCGGGGCTTTTCATTGTGAGTCAATGTGTGCTTTGCTTGGGTTCTGTTCGATTTAAGTGCGACCTCTAGAACTGATTATAGTACATACTTTATACGAGAAACTTACGCTACGAGCTTCGAAATGGACTGAGTATATAGTGGCTTCGCGTAATTCAATTAGATCTACTGGCTGGAGTATAACGGATAGTTAATAGAGTTCTCATCTTAAATTATACATGTTATTATGTGCTCACGGTACAAGCATCATACAGCCGCTTCACAAACATGTAATCTTTACAAAGTGAACTCGAATTGATATCACATTGACAATCCACAAATGACGCTTCATCAAGTCCCAATAACCAAGCCTCATTGTCGACACAGAAACAATTCATCAATGTCAAGTTATTATGATGTAATCCACATTTGTGTAAGTTATCAACTTGTCTTTTCAAGCTATCAATAGCAGGTCTTTGCAAAGGCTTATGATTTAGAAGATCCATTTTAGGAACCTCAAACGCCAACAATATTATAAAGTAGCCCAACTGAAAGTTCGCTGAACCCTTGTTCCAAATGAGTTTTGGTATTCTGATCTTTGATGATGGGTCACCACACTGATCATTAAACAAGTTGATGGTGTCAATGATCTTTTCATAGTGGAATAGTTGTTGGAACAAACTCGAAACTTCAGGCTCGTACTGAACCTGCTCCCAGAGCAATTTATGCAGTCTACCAAGCTTCAACGGACGAGTAGTAGCAGGAGAGTATCTGAATCCGACAATATCATAGCCCAAGGCTTCTGCCGGATTGTAGATTTTCAGTAGGACATTGGTACCAATCTCATTTCTAATAATCTCTTTGTCTTTGGAGTGACGTAGCACTATCTTGACCGTTTCCAAAAGTAAGTCCTTAACAATGGATTCTTTCATACCATTATGCCTCACTGTGCCTTCATTGTGGTCAAACGTAGTTATACCTGGCATTTTGTTCAAATCCATAAAATAGGAAGAGTATTCATCATATTTACATTGGAATGCACTGTCTTCATCATAGAGCCTGGGTGGTAGCTCACTTCCACTTTGTGTGACTTTATCAAAGAGTATAGCATCTCTTTCTTTCACTTCGATGACATCCTCATTGTCATGTTTGGCGTCAGAGCTAACAGCTTCGGAATGTGAGGTATTAGCTTCTGGATCATGGTTACCATCGCTAGCCAGGGTCCCGTCTAAGCGTATCATGGCTGTGGTTGTAAAACAGGAAGATTATAATGTTTACACTAACTAAGTAGCGAGCAATGATTGAAATAGTTGATTATATATATGCATAGCTGGAAACTATATGGTGGATGTTAGTAATCAGATGAAACACATCATTCCCTCGTGTGTTACGAGGTTTCGATGCAGATCAATTCGTCGATTTGCGGGTTCTCCACTGATCCACATAAATTATATGAACAGGTCTGCAAGGACAACCCTTTCCCAATTGTCGAAATTCAAGACTCGAACCAGTTGAAGTTCCTAGGTATCCCACTCAATGGTTACAATGACTGGGAAAAGACAGTCAAGAAGATTGAACAACGGATCATGTCCCAATACCACAAAGACCCACATTTACCTCTCTCACAGAGAGAGATTGACCACCTTGAAAAGCTGATACAACGAGTGCACTTCAAAAACGGGATCAATCTTACAGTTTGCTATACACACACGGCTTCCATTCAATCAATTCAAAAGTTTTTACAATTTATTAATCTACATTTAAACCTATATAGCACTTAAGATTCAATGGGTCTGTTCACTGGACCATAGTTATTCTCGTAGTATGATCGTGCAATTTTTCATATTTGATCTTTCTGTGAAGTCTCAACTTCCTGTTTTCGTCAATTATGCGTTCCTCTTTGAACTAAAGTCTCATCGACGCATTTTACTGGATCTGATGACTAGATGACTAGCATTAGGATATTAGATAAGATTAGGGAATTCCATGAACCAATAGATCCATTAGATGATCTTTAACTAAAGAAGATATAGAAGCTCTAGATGGTTGGGAAGAACACTTTCAAAAAAAGTATCCGATTGTTGGTAAACTTGTGCCTGAAACCAATTAGTTGAAGTGAATGCTGTCACCTTAGGCCCGTTTCCCTCTCTTTTATCACCCCTCCAAATGATTGTTATTCATGCTACTTAATGATTTGAAAGATCTCCAGACATCACCTATATCTAACACTTACAATCTCACGTACCCCACAGGCTACAGGCTACATTGCCAGTTTACCAGGTATTGTGCCACAACCATAAATATAGATTTCTCTCTTTCCCATCTTCACACACACACACACACGCACACGCACAGTTCATCGCCAGCTTAACGTTTTCTTAATCTGTGGAACTTCATATATGTTGGAAATCGTGCTCGGTGATTGTCGGCAATTGGTATTTGCTTATGTAACATTTAATTAAGTCAAATAAGAGCTCAAACAGCTTTATAAAACAAGCGATCAATATTAATATACAGCTTTTTGGGAAATAATAGGCCCTTTTAACTCATAGTAAGCCGATTTTACCTCACTTGCAAACTTTGAATTTTCGTAATTTCCAGAAAATGGCTACTTATGTTTTTTTTGTTAACCTTTAAATTTCAAAAGCTGAAGAACATCATATTTCGAAATTGTTAAAATTGCAATATTTCCTTCTTTAACCTGTCTAGATCATCTATATATGTAATAATACAATATAATGACCTACTATTTTGAATCTTTGATGCTTTTTTTTTGGTTGTAATTACGCCAAAACACATTTGTCACGTGACTGACACCAAAATCTTCAAAGCGCGTGGCGAGAATCGAATAATAAACAAAACATTGCAAATCAAAAGTCCAAACAATAAAGCACACACAGCTCTAATAAGCAACCGTATCCACTATGAGCAGAGTGAAACAGCTGTTCGAAAACGCCAAAGTGGCCATCATAAAGTCTGTGGACTTGACTGATGAAGATGTTGAGAGAGTCTCCACTATCTTGAAGAAACACACTACTGAGTATGAAGTGTTTGAGAACGGTTCAGCATTACAAAGGGAAGACCTGGTCAAAGGCGAATTCACCCATATCGCATCCAATAACGTTTATTTTGACATCTACTTATTCACACAAGAAAATATGATCCCTGTGGTGACAACAGAGTTCTTCTACCAGGCTGAACAACTGCAAAAAACGCCAACAATCAGATCATTTTCTCCAGATCCAAAGCATATCTTCAAGGACATACATGTTTGTGTGAGTGGTTTACCAGTATCCGATAAAGAAGCCATATATGGTGGTGTGCGTGCCCTTGGTGGTTCATTCTCAGAGACTTTAAACAAATTCGTTACTCATTTGATCTCTACAGACCCTGAAGAGGATTGTTGCATAGCCGTATACTCATTGGAGAATTGTAATATCCAAGTTGTTCTACCTGATTGGATTGATGATTGTTTGAAACTGAGAAAGAAATTGGACGAGAAGCCTTATTTGTTACAAGAGGGTGATTCTGTTTCACAGAGGGAAAAGTCATTACATGAGATGGATATAGTAAACAAAGATACGAAACTGATCGTGGCACAGGAGAAGTTCTTGAATGGTAAGACCTTTTTCATTGGGAGTGACTTGGATCTTTCTGATCGCTCAAGTGCTCTGATAACGACCTTGATCGAAAATTCTGGTGGTATTGTGAGGAAGTCCTTGAATGATAATTCAGTGCAATGCTACATTGGGAAATACAGAGATGGTGACCAATATAGAAGTGCTAGCAGAAAAGGCTTGCAAGTTGGGAACTTGAACTGGCTATACTGGATGGTGGAACATCAAAAATACATTTCCCCATTTATAAAACTTCTACACTACCCTTATGTTCGTCATGGGATGCCTCAAATGAAGAAAATGGTCATTGCATCAACAAATTATTCAGGTGATGTGAGATTTTACATCGCAAGACTAGTGGAAGCCCTAGGTGCCGAGTTCACCACCTCTTTGAAACAAAGAAACACTCATTTGATAACTGCTACACCTTTGGGACAAAAATACAACGCAGCTAAGAAATGGGGGAACATTGAAATTGTCAATCATCTGTGGTTAGAGGAGACTTATGCCAATTGGAAATTACAATCCTCTACACATCCAAGATATTCACATTATCCTAGAGAATTAGATATGGCTACTATAGTGGGGAAAACACCTTTGGAAATGCAAGTTTTGAAACAGTTTTATGAAGATGGTGATTCTGATTTTTCTGCCAATGTCATTGAAGACTCTGAGGGTGAAGATGTTAGTTTCTTAAAAAGCACTTCTTCCAAAAAGCCATTGACACCAAAACCTGAGAAAGAGGTGAATGTCAAAACAGAGACACCAGCCTCACGTTCCAAGTCGTCATCATCCAAGGAAGAGCAAATGGATAATACTGCAACGCCTGCAACAAAAGCATTGAGTGATCCTGTCAGCAGCGGTACAAGACCATCAAGTGGCCGTAAGGCTAAGGATAAAGCAGCACTAAAGTTGCACCAAGATATGGAACAGCTAAATTTCTTCCAAAAACAACAAAAATCTAAAGATGTTCCCATGTTACCTGAAGAAGTCGAAGAGAAGAAGCGTAAGAGAGAACAAGAACTGGAACAAAAAACCAAAGCTAAGGAAAAGAAATCAATGACACCGGAAGTGGAAGAAGTGTATGATGATGTTGAAGAGGTTAAAGTGGAACCTAAGTCTAAAAAGGCTAAAAAGACCAAGAGTACAACTCCATCACCAGAAACACCTTATAATATCGTTGCAATTGCTACAGGTTGGGAATTGAATTTTAACAGAGCCGATACACAGATCTTGAGTAATCTGGGTATAACGCTACACAAGGAATTTAAACCAAATATCAATGCCATCATTGCACCAAAATTTATGAGAACGGAGAAATTCTTGACAGGGTTAAGCTACAATTTGCAATTCATTTTATCACCATCTTTCTTACAAGAAGTGCTAACCAGTTTCAAATCTAGCCCTACCAATACTGCAGAGAATTTACCAGATCCTAAGAAATACGGTATTGATCAAACAAACCCAAGTTCAGTTAAGGAACTAACAAACGTCACAATTTCCAAACTGTTAACCAAATCCACCAAGAGGATCCAAGAAAACAATCGCATCTTCTCTGGCCTATCTTTCAACATCACAAACAAGATCCCCGGAGGTGCAGCAATCGTGCAAAAAATCCTCAAGGCCCATGGTGCTGATAAGATCCAAGTTGTCAAGACTATCAAAGACATGAAATCTACGAAATCGTTGAGCAAATGTCATGATGGCTCCTATATTTTGATCTCGAATGAAAAGGGGTTTGGTGAGAGGTTCGAAACTGTGTTGGAAGAAGGAAATGCCCAGGGGAAGATTATTGAGTGGAATTGGGTTATACATAGTATTTTCCATATGGATATTGATGATAGTCAAAATGTATTGTATAGTCGTTGAAAATAATGCATTTTTTAAAAACTTCTCAGAGCATCAGTAAGAGGTTTTCACCTACAAGGCTTTTAGATCTTGGAGTATATTTTATGAGTTCTTCAGATGTAGCTTTATGTTACCGCGGAATCTGTTTAAAGCTTCCGCGGCATCTCACGTGATCCGAGTTTACCCGCCACTTTTCGCCTTTAATTCTGGAGTGCAATCTGTTAACTTAACAATCGAAAGGGATTCACCATGAGTTAAGCACTCTCAACACTCAATTGACGGGATTTCAAGGCTTGAATTAGCGGTTATTACAAAGAGAAGGGAGACATTGCTATGGCTGACAACGAGATCAACGACCCTGTGCTGGGAAATACCACTGAACAGGCTCAACCTGTCAACAATGAGATATCGGAATTACCAAAAGGTGAAGGGAAGAAGGACAAGTCCAAGCTCGATATCCAATCGTTATACATCAAGTCCACAGTTAAAGAGCCACAAAGGGAGAGCGATGGTCAAAATGCTTATATCTCCTTCTTGATCGAAACAGAGTCTAATAATCCAGTTTTCCAATCTTCAAAATTCATAGTAAGACGTCGGTTTTCAGGTTTCCATTTCCTTTATCAAGTCTTGTTGGGCGACTTCCCAGCTTGCGCTATTCCTCCATTGCCTGATAAGCAAAGACTCGAGTATATCAAAGGTGATAGATTTGGTCCCGAATTTACATTGAAAAGAGCCGCATCGCTAAACAGATTTTTGGAAAGAATTTCATTACACCCTGTGCTCAAGAGATCCAAGATATACCATATCTTCCTAGAGTCGCATGATTGGAACTCGTACAAGGTGAATTTGAAGATCAAGACGCATTCAGACTCGGTCACTAGTGCGGATGGGCTATCTGATGTGTTTATGAATGCTTTCAAGACCGCGTCATCACAGAGTAAAGAGTTTCAAGAGATTAAAGAGAGATCTGATAAGTTGGATGAGAATATAAGTAAGATTGATAAGATTTTCAACAAGATATTGAAGAGGTATACTGATTTAGAGGCTGATTCATATGATTTCAGTGTACAAATCAAAAAGTTGGCCGAATTGGAACCTGAGTTGGAGATCCCTTTTTTGAAATTTAGTGATGGGTTGAACTCCCTGAGTCTTGGGTTTGCCTCACTGAAAGAGTTTTTGGATAATGAATACATCATCTCGTTAAAGGATTTGGAACATTATGTCTCTTCAATCAAGAATCTTTTGAGATTAAAAGATCAGAAACAAATTGATTATGAGGCACTAACAGACTATTTAAATAGATCCATAACTGATAAAAACACTTTACTCACAGGAGGAGGTTCAAATTTCTTTACGAATAAATTGGAAGAATTTACTGGTGTGAACCATGAAGTTGCCAAACGTGAAAAATTGGCTAAATTGGAGAAAAAAATTGAGAATTTAACAGTGGAAGTGGAGAATGCCAAAAAAGTTGTTGAATCATTTGAAAAACAGACTGTCCATGAGATTCAATATTTCGAGAATATCAAATCCATTGAATTAAAGAAGACATTGGGCAACTTGGCTGATAATAATATCAAGTTCTACAAGGACTTGATTGACAAATGGAGCACCATTGAGAAAGAGTTGAAGAATTGATTAGTCTATACATACATTTAAGTCTTCCTTCTCTTATTCTGTAACGAAACTAAAGATTCATCACACATTGCTATAATATCACTAATATCTATGTCATCACCACTTATAACTGATTCATCCACCTCATCGTAAATATCCCTTGACTCTTCGAACGCACTCAATTTATCTTCCCCATAGAAATCAATAAACTCCTCCTTCGTTAAATAGTCACTCCATTTAATCTCAGGCCACGTCTCTTTATTCAGATTCCTATTTTTCTTATTCCGAGGCACTGGAGCCTTTTTATTCTCATGTGTATAAAAATCTCGGAGTAACAAGATGGCTTCTTTTCTGTAAATACCAGGGTACGCTTTATAATTGTTAGCAACAAGTGTAGAGTCAGTATTCACTTTGAGGACACTGCCATTCCCTCCAAATCTTTCATTACCACAACCGAAATAAACGGCTCTGATGCCTATTTGCTTCAAGGCCGAGGCACACATGACACAGGGCTCCACAGTGACATAGAGATCGATCTGCTTAAAGATATCCTGTGGTTTCTCTAATTGTTCACGTTCGAGGAACCCGGGAGACTGTTTGATCTTCTCCAAGATGATGTTTATCCCTCTGAACTCAGCATGTGTGATCCCAGAGAGCGAGTCATTAGTGTTGTTTGAGCCATAGCTGATGATTTGGTCCTGGTAGACAAAGACACACGCGACAGGGACTTCGCTGGAGTACAGGGCATTGTTGGCCAGGCGGAGGGCGTAGCTCATGAACTCATGGTGTTTCTGGAGCTCTGTGGACATGGCTTTTGATGGGATTTAATCGGTCATGAGTTGGTGATGAGCTGCTTACTGGTAATTTTTCATGTGTATACTAAAATTTATAGCGCATCGCGAAGAGATGAGCTTGGTTATCAATAAATGACAACAAAGTTAGGCCTATAAAGCAAATTGTAAGATAAATCGAACCTATTGATGATCTTTAAGTTGGTGTTTAGCTTAATATACTCGAAAGAACTACTGGAAACCGATAGATATTGAGCTAATTAGCCAACTTCTACATGAATATTCAAGCATTTCATCATGCAATAATCTTTATAGCTCCCGTATTGAGTCCATCAGTTCCCATCATTTAACTTATAGCTCACCAAGGTATCCACTTTATGCCCATTTGTGCTAAAACTCTTGAACTGGACTTTCTCACCATTAGCCACCTCTTTAGCATCCGAATCGATCCATTCACTTGGAACACGAGCATTGGCATCAGCATACACTAGCACATTGAAAGTGTACTCGTTTGTCTGTAGCACTGGTAAGAACGTGACCGATGCGGTGATCTGTCTAATGATGGCCTGGATCTCACGTTGGATCTCCTCTGGGGTCTTTTCAGTACTAGTATTAGTGTCATTGGATGGTGTCGTACCACTGGCAAAGATCTCAATGTCGAATTGCCATCTCTCCACGACCTCACCAGTGTCTTTGGATATTATCGCCACTATCAACTTGGAGATCTTGTCTCCAGCGACCCATCCTGTTGATCTGTTAGTAAGTGGCACTAATCGCAATTAAATCGGGTATACTCACTATGCAATTGACCCATGATCTTTCTGATGTAGGCCTTGATGTCTTCGTCACATGTGACAAGCATATTCAGTCCATATTTCTTCACCATGGTGAAATCGTCTGGTGGATAGATCCCTCGTTGGTATAGGATCGAGTTTATGCTGTACTCGAAGAACTCTGCAACGATTTTGGAGGAGCCTTTGAGCGAGACGTTTGATCTTGTTGGCGCTGAGTCGGACATGGCTTAATGCTTTGATTATAGGGAGAGAAATACTGTGAAATTGTATGGGAATCCAGCTATTTATATGGTGATTTGAAGCCTTTTAATGCTTTGTTTACATTGTTTACTCTTCGCGAATGAAAGTTGGTGATGATTGATCTCTGGTGATTTTAGTATGAATTTAAAGCATTTTGGAGACTGAAAAGAAAGGACTTAAAGGACTATGGTATGTTGATGAGACCACTGAGAATGAGACTAGAGAGACTAACAATCAGCTTATTATAGCACGGTGTCAAGAGACAGCACTACTCCGAGGAGGTCAAGAGACAACGCGAACTGAAAGATGCAAACAGAATCAGGAGCTATAAGGCCTTGCAAGAGAGAGTCCTGAAGTGCAAGGTAGACCAGGTCTATGATGCTGAGACTTTCAAGCTCACCACGGACTTGCTGTTTTTGAATCCAGAATTTTATACAATATGGAACTACAGAAGAGACATTATCACAAACTATTACACCACAGAGTTATCAACTGATGAACTAGCAGAGTTTCTGGATAAAGAACTAGGCTTCATCATGCTCAAGTTGAAAAGCTTCCCGAAAGTGTACTGGATCTGGAACCACCGTGTCTGGATCCTAGAGCACCATCCAAAAGTAAACTGGGCAGCAGAATTGGCCATCGTCTCGAAGCTATTGACAATGGACTCGAGAAATTTCCATGGTTGGCATTATAGAAGATTCATCATCTCCAAGATCGAGGAGCAAACTGGTGAATCAATGGCTTTGAAAGAGTTCCAATACACAACGGAGAAAATTAATCATGACTTCTCGAATTTCTCAGCATGGCATAATAGAACAAAATCGATACCATATTTACTCGAGACGAAACCAATAGAGGAGTTTAATGACACATTGGCGTTCTTACAAAGGGAACTAACATACTTAAAAAACGCGATGTATACAGACCCTCAGGACCAGTCCGTCTGGATATACCTAAGATGGTTATTGACAAGTGACGTTTTCACCAAGGCACTTTCCAAAGAGACATACATCGAGATCCTAGAGGCAGAGTTGCGTAATGTTCAAGAATTGAACGAATTAGAAGCAGATGATAACGGCGTGGAGAACAATTGGTGTCTAAAGAGTATTGTCACCATCCAAGGTTTATTAGACGAGGCTAATGGTACCACCAACAATAATCCAGAAATCAAGGAAGCATTGTTGAAATTGAAAGAAATCGATCCACTACGGAAAAACAGGTACGCCTACTTGTCAACCAAACTCGAGTCATCGTCATAAAATTATTATCAAGTCTATATATATATACGCTAATTCTTCGGTATCTCACTATACAATCTCTTGCGTTGATTACCCAACATGTATCTTCTCTCGCCTATCGAGAAATCCCTATCCTTGAAATAATCATCCTCCTCGATCAACTTACCACTTTGCTCTTTCAATCCCCTTAGGTCGGTTAATGGCACTTTAATCTCAACAAACTTGTTCTTATAACCTGGGAACTCCACGAGGAAATGCGTATAGTTGTATTGGTTTATGTATAAGTTTAACAAATCCAATAGCGCTTCGTCCACTGATTCAGTCGTTGTATGGAATTGGGTATGATTTATAGGGATATTGAAATTTTTCAATTTCGAGGCAATTATTATGCACGCTATAGCGATGCTCTGTGGTGGCACTTTCAAAGCTATTTCAATCTGATACGAGTCAAACGCTAATAGCCATGCCACATAGCTGATTTCCTGTGGGACACTCAGCGTCTTGCATATCTTGATTAAAAATTCTTCGACATGGAATAATCTGAAATCAAATGACAGAGTTTCCAATAATTTAAACTCAAGACTTAGGATCCGTTTCCTATACGGTTCCAATTGTTCAGCACTCAAGAAATTATTCCTGATCTGATTAGCAACAAGGATGATATCCCTCAGTTTCTTAATCGTGTCCTCGTTCTTACTAGCGATGAATATCGATGTTATGGCAATATCATGATATATTGAAATGTCAAACTTGTTGAAAAGGAAATAACGTTGGTAATAAATCATCGCAGTCTCCAAAGTCTTGGTAGGGAATTTCAGAGCGGTACAGATCTTCATCAAGAACGTGAATACTTGGTTCCTTCTTTGTTCATAGATAGTAAAATTATCAATCGTTTTCAACTGTGCATTTTTCAATTGTGTTTTCGTTAGGAATGGTCTTGCTAATTGGATCGTCGACGTGAGACTCGTTGAGGCTGTTGATGGTCTGTCGTCTTCTGGTTTCCCCTGTGGCACTGGTGTCTTGGACATGCTTTCCCTCTATGATTAATTGCTTCGTATTACCGTGGAATCTGAGCTCATCTCATCAAGTCTTTGGTGATGTTGTTTGTATAGGAATTATTTTCTATAGTGGAAATTCGCGGAACTTTGTTGCGGGACACACCATAATAAACTCTATGCTTTATTATTAGTTATATTTGTACAATATTATACAGATGCGAAAGATGACAAGTTTTATATATAAACACGGCCAGTATCAGGATTAGTTACCAATCAATCTGGCAGTCAAGGCTTCCAAATCTTCAATGGTCTCAGGAGCTTCCAATTCCAAAATCTCATTCTCGTCATCACTTTTTTGCAATGACCCACCAATTTTATCATTTTCGAACCATTTAGCTCTCTTGGCCTGTGGTTCATCTTCGTCAGCACTCTCATCTCCAGACTCATCACCCATACCGTAATCTTGGTCAATATCACCACTTGGAGCACCGAGATAAACGACTGGTTCACCTTCTTCATCACCAGAAGAATAGTCTTCCATCTCTTTAGCCCTTCTCTCGGCTTCTTGTCTCTTACGTTTCTTCTCTTGCTTCTTTTGCTTAGCAACGGTTTTATCATCAACATCTCTTTCATCCATATCTTCTTTCTCCTTACCGATAAATTGTTCCTTTTGCAAGGCAGCATCACCGGCTTTGCGGAAATCTTCTTCATCTTGGAATTCGTAAAGTTGATGAGCATTACCCTCGTCATCAAAGATCAATTTGGTTGGATTGCCCTTTGAGTCAAGCGATTGCTTCTTTGATAGAGCTCTCTTTGCAGCTCTCTTTGAAGTTGGAGCGATCAATTCAGGTAATTCTTCATCAACGATATCATGATCAGTTCTTTTAACAGACATGAAATCTTCATCTTCATCATCGTCTCCTTCTGCCTTATTCACCTCATTTGTAATATTCAAATAGTGTTCAGATAACACATTTTGGTTCTTACGTTCAAACATACGATCATATTTGGTACGCACTTTCTTGGCTTCTTCTTGATCAAATTCACCATCTTCATTAGCCTTGGACAAGGCCAACAATTGTCTTGAGGCATTCTTCATTTCATTATTTTTCATAGCACCTTTAATTTTAATCTTTGGTGCACCTGGTAAACCTAATGATTTGGCGTATTCTTCCACTGGTAATTCATCTGGCTTGAAAATATCTTTATCCTTCTGTATATAAATAGATTTTACATATGACATGAAGGCCTTTTGACCCAAATATTTCATTTCTGGATCTTTGAAACATAGTGCTTGCATTTGTGATTTGATAGATCTCTTTTTGGATTGCTTAATGTTCAGTTTATTTGGCACAATCTTCTTGGATTCTAATCTCTTCAACATACCTTCCTCTTCAGAAGGCGTTAGCATCAATAATGATTTACCAGCTTTACCAAATCTAGCAGCTCTACCAACTCTATGGATATAAGTATCAGCATCTTCTGGTGCATCAACTTGAATGACCCAGTCAATGGCTGGGAAATCAATACCTCTGGCAACAACATCAGTAGCGAACAAACAAACGTGTTGCGCTTTAGAGAATTTGTAAACGGTTTCAGTTCTGGCTGTTTGCTTTTGTCTCCCATGCAATTTCATTAATGAGATACCAGGCTGCATTGTTCTAAAAGTTTCATAAACGTAATGAACTTGCTTAGATGATGAGAAGAAAACCAAGATCTTGGCTTTCAAATGTGTCTTGATAAAACTGAACAATGTATCGAGTTTCTCCTCCAAGTTAACAGTGATGTATGATTGTGTCAAAGAATCTGGTGTGGCAACTGTATCTTCAGTTTCCTTAACACCAATGTATTGAGGGTTTGTAAGAGATAATCTAGCCAAATCAGAAACGGATTTGGATTGTGTAGCAGAGAATAATAATGTTTGTCTTGTAGGTGGTAAATTGGAGACAATGTTATCCAGTGTCTTTTGAAACCCCATATCTAGGATTCTATCAGCTTCATCCAACACTAGAGTTTGTAAATTTGAGGTATCAAACCCAACAGTTTGATCCATATGTTGTAAGATTCTACCAGGTGTACCGATCAAGATGTTGATTTTGGCTACTCTTTCCATTTCAAATTTGACATCTTTACCACCAATGACTAGACCAGCGGAGAATGAGTTGTATTTACCAATCTTCAATAGCACTTCATAGATCTGAATAGCCAATTCTCTAGTTGGCGAGATGATTAATGCACCAAGACCATCGTACTCGGTCCATTTCACTCTGTACAGTTTTTCAATAACAGGAATCAAGAAGGCTAGAGTTTTACCTGAACCGGTTCTTGCAGCACCCAAGATATCATCACCTTTCAAGGCGAATGGGATGGATTCTCTTTGAATGTCAGTTAAAGAGACAAAACTTGACTCTGTAAGACCTTTCAAAGTGTTTACACTGATTGGCAAGTCTTTAAATTGTGAGATTTTGTTTAGTTTTGGATCATAATCTTGGATTCTTTGTTCAAGATCCTTCATGTATTTCTCTTCCTTTTGACGTAACTCCTTACGCTTCGAGGACGTGATCTTTTGCTTTTGCTTAGCCATGATGTCCTATTCTTTTTCTAACCAATAGTTTTTGATCTTTCAAACTATGTGTTACTGTGCTTTGAACAATGATCTCTTCATACTATAATCAGACCTCATCGCACCTAAAATTTTTTTGAAAGTCTGTAATGACCGTGAAGTCTTGACAGATTTGGACTTGAGGGTCTAGGACTAGCGACCTAGACCTCAAGAACAGTAGACTGCTTAGTCATCTTGATTTTCAAGGACTAGAGCATTATAAACGTATAACAAATTACGCTGGTACTTAACATCGATTCACCACATCAACTCACACATCGACATGTCTAGTGCTAGAGAAGAGAGACTACGGTCTCATGAACAGGAATCCGAGAGGGGATACTTACCTGAGAGAAGATACAACCAAAGACCAAATCACAATTTTAGAGATAGACCACAACAGAGGCAGAGATACAATGATAAAACAGAAGACAATAGATACCAAAGTGGATACAAAAACCGTTCTTCTTACAATGAACCACGAGAATGGGATGCCCAGAAGCCACATGCTCCACTACCGCCTAAAGAAAAGCCAAACTTCAAGCCATCAGGTCTATTAGCTAAAGAGTCAAACAATATCAAAGGTACACAATTAAAGTATACTGAGCCTGAAGACGCTGCAACTCCTCCAGATTCCCCAATTTACTACCTATTTGTATTTAAGAAGGGCTCTAACATACCTAGGGAGTACAAATTGAACACAAAATCTTCACATTTGATAGGTAGAGACCATAAGATCGTGGACTTGGAGACGGATGACGTCTCTTGTTCAAACCAACATGCGGTCATACAATTTAGATCAAGACCTCCATCTCAAGCTACAGGTGGTAAAAATGAAATCAAACCATACATAATTGACCTTGAGTCTAGTAATGGGACGCTGTTGAATGGCGAGGAGATACCGACTTCGAGATTTGTTGAGTTACAAGCTGAGGACACTGTACGATTTGGTGATTCGGAAACAGATCATGTACTTGTGATAGGTTAGCCATACTACTGGTAATACATGGATGGAACACATTTGTACATTAGTAGCAGATCATAAGTCTATTAATTGTTATTATCCTTGCGGAAGAATCTCCCGAATTTTTGGAAATTCTCATTAACTAGTTTATTAACACTGGCCTCACCGTTCAAAGCTAGTTCTTTCAATCCTTTTTCTAGGCTTAGGTCCTTTTTAGTAAAGATATTGTCAAATTTCGCTAACGATTGAGGATCTGGTGATGCCAACTTTTGACCCAAAATTCCTGTTGAAGAAGATATTGAACTATTGTTAACATTATCCAAAACGGAAATTTTCGAAAGTAATGGCGATGTCTCTATCAAGTCGTCATGTGCCTTCATGTGTATTTTGAAAAGATCAATGAATTTTGTTTGTCTGTTTTTATCAGTGATACCTTTCAATTGTAAAATCTTGATGAAATTGTCCACTGACTTGTCACCAATCAAATAGAAATAGTTCGTTACGAGTCCTTCTTGTGGTGCCTCATGGGTTAGTAACATTTTCAATATCAGTTCCAGTCTACCAACCATTTTATCGACATGTTTCTGATACTGAGATGATATTTTATACTCTGATGAATCTGTTGATAACTTGGGCAACTTCAAGAATGTCTCTTTCAACACTGAAAGGTCTAACAACATTTGTTCGGCAGCAATAACTGGTATAGGTTTGGTCTTGATGATATTTGTGACAAATTGGTTTATCGTAGTTTCCACAATCTTGTCACAAAAGTTCCGAACATAAACATCCCTAACCAAAGCCGGGAGTATCAGGGTACAATTCTTTGTCAAAGTATCTTTCAAACTAGAAACGTATCGACTCTGATCTCCAACATCCTCCATATGTGCCCAATTAGTGTTTGCCATCTCTCTCCAGGAGAAATCGCTCTCTGTTTCAATTTTCTGTAGCAACAAGTTAATCGATTTGTTTATTAATTTGATGAAAGAGTCCTTCACCGGTTCAAAATTTACCTTATCTTGGAATTGTTCATCGATTATTGAAATCAATCTTTCTTCCAATTGACCAATCGTCGTGGAACAATAATCGGCAGTATTCAACACTAAAGTAACATATTTGACAGACTCATCATTCACCACATTTGGCAATGCGGGTTTCATTATTCTATTTGCATACTCCACAGACCACTTCGAAAACAATTTGGACAAGTCACGTAATGGAGCACCCGTGGATAATGATGAACATTGCGTTAATAGGTGACGATAAGCTCTAAACAAGTCAGCTGACGATGGGATCACATTCGCCTGATGATCATCACCTTCCTCACCTGGTGGTAGTTTAGGGGCAGACAAGAATTCAAGGAACTTGTTGCTCAAGAATGTGTTTTGATGATTCACCCATATACCCAAGAATGGTTCAAATGCAGATGATATTGTTTGAGAAAATTTAGGTTTTGAAGGTTGTTGCTTGTCAGTTTGTGCCGATATATCAACCATAGATGAGGACATGGAGTCCTCTGGGTCCTTATAGTGGAATTTTGTGTTTAAGAATTTTTCAAACTCTAGGGTTTCTTGTAGTGACGCGAGCATTAATTCGACATTTGTTTCCTTCCCTGATTGAGAGAGAACCTGTTTGATGCTATCCCTTGTATGCTCACAGAATCTTATCGTCAATTGCTCTTCAACCATCCAGTCTTCTGGGAAGTAGTATTGATACAGTTGCTCGTAGTTCTTTAGCAATTTCTTGAAGAAAACAAATCGTCTTCCAGTGTTTTCCAATGAGCCTGCTTCATCTGAGCTGTTGAAAATTGTTTTGATCTCTTTCAATTGTTGGTTACAGAACCAGTTTATCAGTCTTTGGTGGTGATCATTACCTATTAGATCCAACATTTCACATGCACTTCTTAATTGTCCCTTATCTGTAGCGATTTTTTGGTTTAATGTATTCTCGAAATCTAAAAAGATTTGATCTGCGATGGAGACTTTGAGCTTATTGACCTTCCTTGTAAGTTCTGCTATATCGTCTATACTCTTGTATGATTTGAAATGATCTATCAATTCAGCAACTGCACTCAATAATTGTACTGACTCGGTGTATTTCTTTTCCTCGGCAAATATCTGGAGTTGATCATACGCTGTCATAAGCATCTGTAGTCTTTTCAAGACAGTCATACTCAGCACCAAGTTCTTCTTAGCATCGTCCAAAGCCTTAATACTCGAGGTCATTTCTGTTATGACATCTTGAGTGTTGACACCTAGCTTCTTGTTTTCCTCAATCTCATCAATGATGTTACTCAACGATTGGTGAGCAGCACTCGAGTCAAACTTGTCATCACTCTCCAAATATGCTTCAAACTCATCCTGAGTACGCTGTATATCCTGATCAATTGACAACTTGTACGAATTGGTATAGCTCATGAAACCTCGTAGATTCCCCAAAGTAGAAGGATCCGGAAGCAATTCCTGGAGATCCTTCAACGGGTCGTAGTCCACTGAATTGATGCCTCGTAAGTCTTCCATTGTGCTAGACTCTACCTCTAGTCTCAGCAGCACCAAAATCTCTGGACTTTTCGTTGTGAGAATGTCCTCCAAATTGCAATTTTCCACTATGTAAATAATGGCGTTTAGTATGTTTGATATGGTCGGAATTGAGTCAGGTCTCGTGACTTCAGTAGTCCAATTCCGACCTTCCTGGAAAACGCGAAAAAAAAAACATCAACAAAACGATTTCGAAGCGAAGAGATCGATGGAAATGTGTACGATTCTGGCTGGAAACTTGGATCAGATTCTCATCTTTGAAGCTGTCAATTGCCGTGATACAGGTCAAAATAACTGAACAGCTGTACTCAGAATGTCATTGCGTCTTCCTCAAGCTCCAAACGCCGGGCTTTTCAAGCAAGGTTACACATCTCAAAGTAATGCTGATGGTGCTGTGAATAGAAACATCGCTGCGTGCAGAGAAATTACAAATATGGTCTTGTCCTCCATAGGGCCATGTGGTAGAAACAAAATCATTGTTAACCGTGAGTATTAACTCCCTGAAGTCTATTTCAGACTATGGAGATCCATAGAGATGTGACATCCCAATGACATACAGAGAGAACTTGCCACTAACATTTTCTATAGACTTACAAAAAGTTTTCATCACAAACGATGCTGCTACCATGTTACACGAGTTGGAAGTCGTGCATCCAGCCGTCAAGCTATTGATCATGGCTTCAGAACAACAAGAAATGGAAATGGGTGATGGTACCAACTTAGTCCTAGTCTTGGCTGGTGAATTCTTGAACGTGTCTGAAAAATTGTTAACTTTAGGTTTGAAACCAACTGAAATAATCCAAGGTTACCAATTGGCCAGCAAATTTGCCCTACAAGCCCTTGAAGAACTTTCTGTTGGGAAAGTTGATGATTTATTATCCATTGAAAACTTGAAGAAAGTCATTAAACCAGTGATAGCATCCAAACAATATGGATCTGAAGATTTCATCTCTGATCTGGTCAGTGAAGCTGTCTTGAACGTCTTACCACCAAAAAATCCAAAAGCATTCAACGTTGACAGTGTCAGAGTTGTTAAAATCATGGGTAGTAGTTTGGAAAACTCACAAGTTGTCAAAGGTATGGTTTTCCCAAACCAACCTGAAGGCCGTGTTAAGAATTTGAAAACCAGATCTAAAGTTGTTGTCTTCACTTCACCATTTGATATCTCACAAACAGAGACTAAAGGTACAGTCTTGTTACATAATGCACAAGAAATGTTGGATTTCTCCAAAGGTGAAGAAGCTCAATTAGATCAATTAGTTAAAGAAATCCATGACTCTGGTGTTAGAGTTGTCATTGCTGGTTCCGGTGTTGGTGAATTGGCTCAACATTATTTGGACCGTTATGGTATCTTAACTTTGAAAGTTCCAAGTAAATTCGACTTGAGAAGATTATGCAGAGTCTGTGGTGCTACTCCATTACCAAGATTAGGTGCTCCAATGCCAGAAGAAATGGGTGATGTTGATATCATTGAAACCAAGGAAATTGGTGGTGACAGAGTTACTATTTTTAGACAAGAAGATGATGTTACAAGAACTTCTACCATTGTGGTCAGAGGTGCTACCAAGAACAACTTGGATGATATTGAAAGAGCCATTGATGATGGTGTTGCTGCTATCAAGGGTTTAACTCAAGACGGTAGATTACTACCAGGTGCAGGTGCCACTGAAGCTGAATTGGTGTCTCGTATCACTCAATATGGTGAAAAGACACCAGGTCTATTACAATTGGCCATCAAGCAGTACGCTAACGCTTTTGAAGTTATTCCAAGAACCTTGGCTGAAACTGCCGGTTTGGATCCAACTGAAGTTTTACCAAGATTATACTCTAAGCACAGTAAACCTGAAGGGTTAAGCTTTGGTATTGATATCGATGGTGAATCTTCTGATGGTGTTAAAGACATTAACGAAGAAGGTATCTATGATTTGTTCGCTGCTAAGAAATTCGCCATTGCTGCTGCCACTGAAGCTGCCACTACTGTTTTATCCGTTGATCAAATCATTATGGCCAAGAGAGCCGGTGGTCCACAAGTGCCAAAACAACCAAGACCTGGTAACTGGGATCAAGAAGATTAATCTAGGAAATTGTATAAAGAAAAGATTGAACGTTCTACTTTGATACCGAATGATTTAGTGTAGTCCAAGTGTATATTTCCGATACAATTAGCCGACGATGTTTAGCCGAAGTAAGACTTGGCTTATAAAGTAGTGGAATTTTCCACTCCACATTTCGTCAACAACGATCTTAATAAATCGAAGTAGAGACGTTAAAGAATGACGAAAGGCACAATCATTATCATCCATGGATTCACTGCAAATGAATTCACTGCTCATGCTGCAACTCCAAACTTGCGCCAGGCTCTAGAGGCCGAAGGTTTCAATGTTAAGTACATCAACTCACCTATGAAAGCTTTGAAGAGCGATATCACATTCAAGGCAGATTATGACCCAGAAGATTATGATGGTCGTGCATGGTGGTATTTGAAAGGTGATATCAACTTGAACGTTGTTAAACAGTCATTTGCAGATTATGGGCTAGCTACAGATGATACCATTGTCGGTGTCATTGGACTAAGTCAGGGGGCTTCGTTGACCGGTATCATTTGTGCCAATCGTAAGACATGGATCCCATCGTTGAAGTTTGGTGTTGCACAGAGTGGGTTTATCTATCCTACACCATCTACTAATGATTTATCCGTGTATGATGGGAAGATTGATATCCCGTTCTTGACGGTTATCGGGGCTGGTGATGATTTGGTTGAGGAGAAGTATACTTTGGAAGTTATTGAGCATTTGGTGGAACCAGACGTTTCCCAGGTGTTGCATCATCCAAATGGACATATCTTTGCAGATGATGAGGCTTCTGTTAAGGAAACTCTGGCATTTATCAAAGATGCTCTTGCTTGAAGTGAGATTGGAATTGGAATAGATAGTCCATAGAAATGTATGAATTTTGTAATTTTGAACTTTACCTCACTCAGTTGGTACTAGGATGGAGTGGAAAGTATCAAGGATGGCAATTTCAAGACTGTGCTCTTTGAATACAAAGTCTACTAATTATACGAGAACTAGCATCTGAAGCTATTTCGTGGAGCTTTACTATATAGGGCCGGCTTGGGTCTCAAGATTGTAGCTCAAAGCCATGGACTATAAGTCGATTGTAAAACTTGCGTTTTGTTGTTTTGCTTGCTCTGAGTCCTGAAGACCCCTTGTCCTGTGTACAATTTCATATTGACTGTTCCCTTTCCTATTGAGACTATCACCAACTTCTGATCTCGACTCAGCTATATCACTTGGCCAATCAAACTCCATGGGACCACACTGAATGCAATATTGGTCTTATAGTATTATCGTTAAGTTTAAATGTACTGCCATAGGCTAGTAGGGTAGGGCTTCTGCCATGGTTCTTTGTTGTTTAAACACTGTTGCTACAACAATTCCCGTTGATCTCAGTAGAATCACAGGAACTTTCCAGAGCCTTTAGACAATCTTGCAATCACGGCTTTCAATTAATCTTGTAGACTTTATCAGCTCATCGCTGCGGGTAACACTTCAAAATTTTTATTTGGTCGCGACACGACCACTATAGATAAATATTATGGACCATACTAAATTTTACAATTATAACTATGTAGATCAGATCTGTGTAATATAGAATCCAAGTCGAGTCATGGGTAAAGTCAGAGGTAGAAGAGCTCAAAAGGAGCAGAAAATCAAAGAAGCCATCGAGGAAAGAGAGTTCAAAGGTGAATCTGAAGCTCCAATTGTTTCTGGTGATGCGAATAACGAAGATGATACTAAATCAACTAATGAACCAAATACTTTCTTTGGGCTTATAGATTCGACCTCAGTCGAATATTTTAAACAAGCTGAATCCACACTGAACGCTAATGCTTTTGATTCCGAGGCTGATAGAGCAGGGTTTGTCGAGAGTGTTTTGGAAGAATCTAAAGGTAAAGAATTGAAATTAGTTACAAACCAAATCTGTTCCAAATTGATTGAAAGATTGATCCTTCACGCCAATGATGAACAATTGAAAACTTTGTTCAAAGCTTTCAATGGTCATTTCCTTTCCTTGATCTATCACAAATATTCGTCACACTGTGTTGAAACATTATTAGTGCGGACTGCTGCTTTGATTGAAAAAGAGTTATTGAACCCAGTTTCCAATTTTGCAGATGAGACTGATAACTATGTCACCATGGAAAACTTGTTCTTGTTCTTCCTCAATGAAATCAAACCAAATTTGAAAGATATGATCTCACATCAATATGCTTCACACACTTTAAGATTAATCATCTTGATCATTTCTGGGAAGGAATTACCATCAACCACAATGTCCAATTCTACATTACGTAGTAAGAAATCCAAGATTGCTAGAAAAATGATTGAAATTAAAGATAATGATGATTTCAACAAGGCATTCCAAGTTCCATCCTCTTTCAAAGATGTTGAATTGAAATCATTATTGGATAGTATAAGATCCAAATTGGATCGTAAGACCGCTAGGGAATATGCTATTCACAAGATTGCCTCCCCTGTTTTACAATTATTGATTCAAGTTGAAGGTATCGTGGACAGAGATAGACAAATCTGGCACTTGGTTTTCCTTAAAGATGATGAGGAAAAAGATTCTACAGAGGAATCATTTGTTGAATATTTGTTATCCGACCCTGTTGGCTCACATTTTTTTGAAAACACTATTAAGGATCAAAGATTGAAATATGTTGAAAGATTATACAGATTATACATGAAGGATCGTATCTTGAAACTAGCCAAGAGAGATACTACTGGGTCTTATGTTGTCCAAATCCTTTTACAAAAATTGAAACAGATTGAAGCTCGTGAGATCCTAAATGAATTGATCCCAGAGATGAGCATGTTGATGAATAGTAATTTGGAAATGGGGAAATCTATCATTGATGCCTCAACACAACATAAAGATTACAAGAAACCATTAATCATCGAAGAGTTGGTCAAGAAGTATACACCTAATGAAACATCAGACATTTTGGAAACAGTGTTACAATTATCCACTTCAACATTAGGTAACACTCGTGACGATTGGCCAACTGCCGAAGAGAGAAGAAGAGCCCTTTTCCTCGAGAAATTGATCGAATACGATGAGAAATTCTTGAACTTAACGATTGACAACATGCTTTCCTTACCACAGGAAAGATTAATCCAAATGTGTATGCATGGTGTTTTCTCTCACGTTGTCGAGAATGTCTTGTCCCCATCAGTCGAGGTCATCAAGAGAAGAAGATTACTCAACCAATTCATGGGCCATATTGCCAATTTGGCATGTAATGCCTATGGTTCGCACATTGTCGATAAACTATGGGATTTTACGTTGAAATTAAACATGTACAAAGAGAGAATCGCCACTGAATTGGTTACAGAGAAGGAGAAAGTTAAAGAGAGTACGTATGGTAGACAAGTTTGGAAGAATTGGTCTATGGAGTTGTTTGTTAGAAAGAGATCTGATTGGAATTTCAAGATTAAAGAAGAGGAGTTTGCCAAGTTCCCAGAACAGAAGAAGGCTGTTGTTGGGAGTGGTAGTGATAAACAAGTTGGTGATAAGAGAAAGTTTGAGAAGGATGATGACTCGGCTCAAAAGAAGCAGAAAGTTAGAGGTCGTAACCGTAAATAGAGGCATAAAAACATGCATACAAATATGTACATTAAAGTTTCATATAGCAAAATAATAATTCATGAACTAGATATTAATATTTGTAAATCGCCTTTGTCGTGCCGTGTAGTCACTAACATATGTGTAAGGTACACCTCAAATCCATGCAAATTTACTATGTTGATAGAGTATACAGCTGTAACAGTTGGATTATGAGGCAAGGATCTCTGGGATTTATCGCTTTGGAATGCGCATACATTATACAACCCGAAGAGTGATTGTTAGCCTATGTTCTGGGAATCGAAAGAGATAACAGACGACTTCAAATGACGATCCACACGCAAGATTCAACTCACAAACCATAACAATAATGCCCTTTCCATGGACTTCCTAGAGCCTCAAGTCAAACTTTCCACTGTCTTTGTATGCATGTAATATAGCTATCCCTCATCGCCTATTGTGTCAACCAGATCGGGAAGTATTCCTATGAAACCCAAACCTACTAAACTCTGGAGATATACGTGAAAATACCAAGACTATAAGTATTGACACTTTTCTTGTCATTCCTTGAACAAACATGTAACTTTTTTTAAACATCATCAATCCAATCAGATTTTCAATTATAAACAAATACTATAAACAAAATGCAACCATTTACTACTACTACTACTACTTCTGCTTCTGCTGCTCCATCTGACAAACAAGAGAATAAGGATAACTTCTACTGGGGTGGTATGCTTGTTGGTGAATGTGTTATTGCCTAATTGATCAAGCATCATACTCTAGTATAGACCACGATATATCTGCTGCTAATACTTGACTATTCTTTTTATCTGTTTCTTCACAACTCATACGTGTTTCCGAGTTTGCTGCAATGTGCTGAATTTCTTCTTGCTTTGTCTATTTAATAAAAGTTTGTTATATATATACATATATGTAACTTGTTCATACAGATTGATAGATTTGCTTTCAGAAACAAGTAGATTGGTCCAAAATTTGGGTATAATAATAGTGTTAATAACTTTCTTCAATCTGTCCTGAATGAACTTCAGATCTCGGAAATAAGATCGCAAGCTCGGTCATACAAATTTATGACATGTAATGATGGAGATTAGAGAGCCCCATAATAACCACATTGCAACTCCAAGTCAATAGAGACAGGCCTATATGATTACTTGGAGGTCACTTCAAATAATATGAAGCCCCATGCCAGCTTTATTCATTTCCACATGTGACACAATTCTGTTTCAAGTACAGACAATGTATCACCATTCTTGAAAACGACACCATACAAACATACAACAAATTCATTAGAAACCATAGAGAATATTAGCTCAATAATTCATTAAAAATTACACAGATATCATATTACTCATATTAATGTAGGGATATATTTACCAAGCCTCAATGGTTCTTCTCACAGACAACCCTAACAATCTTGCCAACTTATCAAACGCTTCATCCAACTCATCCTTCGAATAATTCGAAGCATCAACTTTAATAGAAGCATCTTCTGGAGCATCGGCTTTCCCCTCGATGAATTCTTCAAATTTACGCTTCTCAGCATCAGTAGGTGGTAATGCCTCGTAGAATCTAGCCAACTCGACCAAATTAGCATCAGAGATCTTGATAAACTCTTCAATGTTTCTTGGATAGATTTCCAATGGAGGTTCTTCACCATCAGAGTTCAATTGTGGGGCAAGGACATCCGTGTTGGATTTACGGGAGTTGACTAGTCTTCTGATGGATCTCTCTTCAATGACATCCAATTGGCCTTGTAATTCACCGACTAATTCGACGAGGTCTTCATTGGTAGCGAAATCAGCAGTGTCGACACCAGAACTTGGCTTAGAAGGTCTGGACCCGACTCTTGAGCCACCGCTAAGGGATTCTCTTTGTGATTTGACTTGTAAAGACAGGACCTGTTCACCGGTCTTGGTCAACAATTGGGATTGTTTCTTGACGAGGAGGGATAGCTCTTCGACTTGTTTGGTCAATTCTTCAACAGTAGGAGTGGACATGGCTGCTACTATGGAATTAGATTGATTTATAGTAAAATAATAGCTTTTAATTCTATTGATGTGTCAATTTATTTAAGGAGGTCCCAAATGTGATCTTGCAGAACGAATTCGCGAGGATCTTGCAGAATAAATTCGCGAAATGACGTCATTAAGAAATTACGTAATCAGGTACCAAATTATTACGTAAACATATAAGGTCATAATATTTCAATTTATTTTATTTCATTTTATAGTTTAAAATCCTCTTCAAAGACGAGCCTGTAGGCATTACCGACGTTAGCATGGAGATCTGTTGCCTGTAAGGCACGTCCTTTCTGCTTAAAGGCCTCTCTGGCAGCGACTCTCACCGCGGTGGCAGCTCCAAAACTGGCCAATAATGGGATTTCGTGTTCACTGATTTCATTCGAATGATCCCATAGGAACGACTTGTATGCCTGCCCCCATGCTAACAGCGTGGCAAGGACACCTGTCAGTGTATCACCTTGACCACCAGCTCTTCTATCAGAGCCTCTAGTCTTGACTTCGAGAGATTTATCACCTTGGGCAATGATGTCTGTGGTGCCCTTTCTCAAGACAGTAACCCCCTCAAAAGCCTTTGATAACAGTTTGGCCTCATTATGTGGATCCTCACCGTCAACTTGGATGTGGAGGGCATCTGCTAGTCTTTTGAACTCCATGACGTTTGGTGTCAAGACTGCTAAATCGTTCCCCTGTGCCAAATGTGGTTTACGAGACAATAGGAAAAGCCCATCACCATCGATGATCATTGGGATGCCCTTTTCCCTTAGAAGTTTGATAACCAGTTCCATAGTCTTGAGCATCAACTCATCACGACCCAAGCCAGGACCAATGATAGCAACATGGATCCTGGTTAACAAGCTCTCGATCTTTGGTATGACTTTCTTCTCAAGGAAAGCATCGACATCAGTGACATTGTCTGGAACATTATCAGCTTCGTACAAGTAAGGATGCACCATCAAGTCAGGTGTATAAGTCTTGATCACAGTGGCAGCATTCTTCTCGCAAACGACGTGTGACAAGTCAGCACCAAACACAGCAGCAGCATGGGCAGCAAAGTATGGGGCTCCCGTGTAGCTATTACATACTTGTTAATGATAATTAATCAAAGACTCGGATTAAGATATTGAAACATACTCTTCACAGCCACCAAATACAACAATCCTACCAGCTATAATAGACACGTATTAGTATCAATAAGCTATTATCTCCCCATAGATTATTCTTGTACTCACCTTGACCCTTGTGGAACTGTGGTAGTAACGGAGGGATGATCTGCTTGGTCAATTTCAGCAGTTCAGCTCCGGTTTTTTCGCTCAGTGACATAACAAGTGATTTATTTTCGATTGATTCAACTTTCAAGTTGATATTTAATAAGGAATACCTTCAAACTTGGCTGAGTATTAAAGATGGTGTCACTATGGCTCGTTAAATTTAACCGGATATTTAAATCCGAATCGCTTTTTTGGCCCCGTGAGAAAAATCCTTGCGAATCTCGACATTTCAGACATTTCAAATCTCCTTTTATACCACAATTAACAAGTCAATTGGACAACTAAACCATTGTCAATTAATTTTATTTAGCCAATCATGTCCTCAATCCTTGCTAGATTATCCGCCCAAAAGGCCCAATGGGTCCCAATTGCCGTCGGTGGTGCTGCCATTGCTGCCTCTTTATACTACGCCAATTCATTGAGAACCCCATTGGTCAACGACACTGCTGTTACTTTCAAAGGTGGTGACGAATGGATCGACTTGAAAATGATCAAGTACGTTGATATCTCTCCAGATACCAGACACTTCTATTTCGCCTTGCCAAACCCAGATGAAAAATCTGGCTTATCAACTGCTTCATTGCTATTGGCCAAGTACGTTACCCCTAAGGGTTCCAACGTTGTTAGACCATACACACCAGTCTCTGACAATGATCAAAAGGGTCAAATCGAATTCGTTATCAAGAAGTACCCAACTGGTAAATTCGGTAACCATATCTTTTCATTGAAAGAAAACGACACCGTCTCTTTCAAAGGTCCTATCCAAAAATGGAAATGGACTCCAAACCAATTTGAAAACGTCACTTTGATCGGTGGTGGGTCCGGTATCACTCCATTATGGCAATTATTACACGAAATCACCAAGAACCCAGAAGAAAAAACCAAAGTCAACTTGGTCTATGGTAACAAGACCCCTGAAGACATCTTGTTGAAGAAAGATATCGATGCCATTGCCGAGAAATTCTCTGATAGAGTTAAAGTCCACTATTTCATCGATAAGGAAACCGAAGGTTGGAAAGGTGAAACTGGGTTTGTCACTAAGGAATGGTTAGCCAAGAACATCCCAGGTGCTAATGACTCTCATCAAGTGTTTGTCTGTGGTCCTGCTCCATTGTACGAAGCCGTTTCCGGTAACAAGTTGTCTCCATCTGACCAAGGTGAATTGACCGGTGCTTTGAAAGAGTTGGGCTTCACCAAGGAAAACGTCTTCAAGTTTTAGACTTATACACTCTTATAAACACTTATTTAAATTAAATACATTATGATATTCTTTATATTCCTTGTATATCCGGTTTATGTAATCCGAGAACTTCTACAAAAAATCTCGAGCGATGCTCATCTCCAAGAATCAGCATTAATACTCCCACCAAAAACAAAGCAATAGATCGGCCATGTCCAGTATCAAGATCGCCGTTGAAGGCTGTTGTCATGGCGAGCTCAACGCCATATATGACAAGATCATCAATTGTGAACCATCCGTCAAACCTGAGCTCTTGCTAATCTGTGGTGATTTCGAATCCATTAGAAACGAAGAGGACTTACAATCAATGGCTGTGCCGGACAAATACAAGAGGATGGGTGATTTCCAAGACTATTACACAGGGAAGAAGACCGCTCCTGTGCTTACGATATTCGTTGGTGGGAACCATGAAGCGTCAACATATCTTAGGGAACTACCCTTTGGTGGATGGGTCGCTCCAAATATTTATTACTTGGGTCATTCGAACGTTGTGTGGTATAAAGGTCTAAGGATTGGTGGTCTCTCTGGGATTTATAAAGAGCACGATTTTTATAAATCGCATTATGAAAGGGCTCCTTTCAATCACAAGACGATGAGATCAGTGTATCATGTCCGGTTTGAAGATTTCTTGAAATTGAGTATGATTAGAGATTTGGATATCAATTGTTTCATCAGTCATGATTGGCCAGATGATATTACGCAGTATGGTGATAGGGAGCACTTACTCAAGTTGAAACCGTTCTTCCAAAGGGATATTGCCTCTGGTTCATTAGGGTCGATGCCTGCGAGATTGTTGTTGAAGAAGTTGAGGCCTCATTGGTGGTTTAGTGCTCATTTACACGTTAGGTTCACTGCAACGGTGGAGCATAACATTGAAGACCCAGTGACAAAGAGGAAGTTGAGTAATAACAGTGATGACTTGATAGAGAAGAAAGTGAAGCTGAATACTGATGAGATAGACCTAGGATTAGATGATGATGAAGATGATCCTAATCCCAATTCAAATCCTGCAGAAATCGCAATAGACGACTCAATCATCAATACCGATGAAATCTCCCTCTCCTTGTCCTCAGATGACGAAGAAGAACAACCCTCACCAACCACAACACAGTTAGCCAAAGGGTTCTCCCAAACCAATTTCCTCGCATTGGATAAATGCCTTCCTAGGAGACGATTCCTCGAATTTCTCTCAATACCATTAACAAACACCACTCACCCCTCCCTCACCTCGGACTCACTCCACTATGATTCTGAGTTCCTCATGGTGCTTAAATGGTTTGATAAGTTCTCCAGGACGGAGATATTTAAAGAGTTGAGAGTGGAGGATGTTACCACTGGGTTTGTCGAACAGTTTACGAGGGATATTGAAGGTATGAGAGTCGTTGATGCAAGTGAATTGGTTGTTCCTTTGAATTTTAAGGACGAGTTGGGGAATGGTGTGGAGCAGACTGAGGTGTTTAAGAGGAAGTTTGGATTGAAATGAATATATGTTGAGATTTGTTTATACAGTGGGAGGATAGCGGAATTTCAGTACTATTAAACATGGTGTATATGTACAATATATAAATTGATAAAAGACGGTTAAATATAAATAATGCTGGTGGTTTTGAGGGTAGGAGGATCAATAAGATCTAATAGCTGGTGGCACTGACTTACACTCATTTTCATCCAATGTAGTCGAAATAACAGGTCTATAGTTCAAATGAGTAGCGGCACCACTCTCCTTTTGCCATGATAGCGAATGTTTCATCCAGTTGACATCATCTCTATCTGGGTAATCCTCTCTAGCATGGGCACCTCTAGATTCTGTTCTCACAACGGCGGATTCAGCGGTTTGCACGGCACATGTCAACAAGTTTTGCAATTCCAAAGTTTCAACCAAGTCAGAGTTCCAAATCATGGATCTATCGGTGGTACCAACTTGTTCAAATGTCTTGTCAACTCTGTTGATACCTTTGACACCATCTTCTAGGGATTCTTGGGTTCTAAAGACGGAGACATCACGTTGCATGGTCTTTTGCATGTCTAATCTGATTTCAGCGGTGGATTTTGGACCAGTGGCGTTTCTCAATTTATCCAAGTTGGCAATGGATTCATAACCCAAGTCAGAAGGTAGTTCTCTATGTGGTAAACCTGGTTGTAACGAGTCGGCAATGGTTAATGAGACGGCTCTACCGAAAACAACCAAATCCAAAAGGGAGTTGGCACCTAATCTGTTTGCACCATGGACAGAGACACATGCGGCTTCACCACATGCCAATAAACCTGGGACGACTTTATCATTACCATCTTCATCGATAGTGACAACTTCACCATTCCATTTAGTTGGGATACCACCCATGTTATAATGGACAGTTGGCAAGATTGGGATTGGCTCCTTTGTGACATCGACACCGGCAAAGATAGCAGCTGTTTCAGAGATACCTGGTAAACGTTCTTTCAAGACTGGAGCAGGGATATGGGACAATTGTAAATGCATATGATCCTTTTCAGGACCAACACCTCTACCGGCTCTAATTTCCATAGTGATAGCTCTTGACACAACGTCTCTAGAGGCTAAATCCTTGGCATGTGGAGCATAACGTTCCATGAAACGTTCACCTTCAGAGTTGATCAAATAACCACCTTCACCACGAGCACCTTCGGTGATTAAACAACCGGACCCATAGATCCCCGATGGATGGAATTGGATAAATTCCAAATCTTGTAATGGTAACCCAGCTCTTGAGACCATGGCATACCCATCACCAGTACAGGTATGAGCCGAAGTACAACTGAAGTAGGCTCTCCCGTACCCACCAGTGGCAATAACGGTCTTGTGAGCTCTGAATCTGTGGAGTGTACCGTCTTCTTCGTTATAGGCCATGACACCAACACATTCACCGTTATCCATCAATAAATCCATTGCGAAAAATTCAATGAAGAAATGGGTATTATGTCTTAGAGCTTGACCATAAAGGGAGTGTAATAGGGCATGACCTGTTCTATCAGCGACGGCACAAGTTCTATAGGCTTGACCACCTTTACCGTATTCTTTCGATTGACCACCAAAAGCTCTTTGATAGATTCTCCCTTCTTCTGTTCTTGAGAATGGGACACCATAATGTTCCAATTCGATAATGGATTGTGGAGCTTCTCTAGTCATGTAATGGATCGCGTCTTGATCACCTAGCCAATCTGACCCCTTCACGGTGTCATACATATGCCAATGCCAATCATCCTTGTGCATGTTCCCCAAGGCAGCGTTGATACCACCTTGAGCGGCAACGGTATGGGATCTAGTTGGGAATAGTTTGGAGATACATGCTGTTTTGTAACCAGCGTTTGCTAAACCGAAAGCAGCTCTAAGACCAGCACCACCTGCACCAACGACTAGACAGTCGTATTCGTGGTCAATGATGTGATAGTTGTCAGCGACACCTTTAGCAGCGTTTTCACCTTTGATGTCGTCATTGATGCTGAAGGCGTGTTTTGTGATTGCTGAAGTGGAGAACTGGGCTCTCTTGGATTGTTGTAGCAGTCTTCTACCGGATTGACGTAGAGAGAGCATGGCGGGTAGTGTTTGTTGTCTGTGTAGCTAGTTGATGATTGTTGTATGGGGAATAGCGCTTTGTTTTTCTTAAATAAAAAAGCTGGAGGTATCTGGTGATACTGTGGTCAGGACTCAGTTGTGGTGTAGCGATGAGCTGATATGTTCAGTGTATTCAGCAATCAACTAATGGTTATATTATTGATTGTATAGTATATAATGGTGATAGTTCAATATCTGGATCTCTCTATGGTTTTATCCATGATCCAGTGTCTTGTTCAGCGGCTAGCACTCCCAGTGGGCTTTCGGGTCCTTTCCCCACCGCTGGCCAATCACAGTGCTGGAATTAGCAAAGCACAGTCAGCGAACCCGGAGATTTAGGGAATGGAAGATTAATCAGAGTTATGACAGCGGTTAATTTACTGATTGATTTTTTATAGTGGATAGAGCGGTTATAGTGTATTAGATTGTAGTCCATTAGTCCTTATGGTTACTATTGTTTAATTGTTTAACTACATAATTGTGGAGTAATACCAAGACTAACAATGTATTCAACAGACAGCAGTCACATATGTAATACACAGCAGGTCTAGTGCTATACTATCAGTGTCAAAGACAGAGATGTACTGAGTATCTTCAATACCATTGTCTATTGTAATAGGACAAATAAGTAAAGAATTAACTCGTGGTTATCCATATCATTGTAGATTGGAATCCAGCTGTGTAACCAAGGCGATAAAAAAATATTCTACCTTCCACCGAATACTACATGCAATTTGCAACCTTTAGACCAGGGCATCATAGCTTAGCATAGCGATTCAATAATGTAGTTAGCGTAGTTAACATTAAAGTAAAAGCTGAAGTTTGAAAAATTACGATCGAACACTTCCAATTGAGTGGTGTATGGATGTTCCAGCTGGATAATGATGAACATTGGATAATGATCTACGTTCAAATGAATCCAGATCTCAATTACCTACATATATTCAGTATAGCATGCTCGAAATTGATGAAAAAGGATATAGTACTTTGCTTCAATATGTATTCAACAGACCACTGAAAGGGTTCCTATATGTAATACAAACAAACCAAAGGACATTTAAGATTACGTGTAGTTGATGATCGTACTTCAAAGATAAAGGCCTGGCGTCTAGCCAACGTAATTCTTGAAAGTTTCAGAGCAACTAGTGAGCAATCATGGAAACAATCCAACATATTTGAGAATTACTCTGATATCATATCTTTGATTTGCAATAGAATTAGTACATTTATGGACTCATGTGATCAAGAAATACCTTACTCTCGTAACAAACAAAGGACCACGTTCATCATTGGATAAACCTAATTGACATAAAAACGTTTGGGTTAAACAACATGATCTAATAGTCATACCGTAGATATATATATATTCAAAGTGTATCAACGATTTTAATTCTTGCAGAAAAATTGACGCGATGGTAGTCAGGGCTTCTAACGTACATCCGATCAGTATAATAGTATAATATATACCAAATTCCAATATAGTCAAAGTCTTCAATTAATATGTATATGAGGTACGAAGTATAGAGTACACCAAGAGGCTCATAAGCATATAGGAATACACATTGATCCAAGGGACTATACTATGAATTTTCAAGAGGCATGGATGCTGTGATGCTGTGCACAATTGGTTAATTAATTTGTGAATCTTGCAATATATGAATATGACCCAATATATCAACATGGAAATTATGTGAACATTTGTCAAGTACCAAGTATAGTCATCTATATGGTCATATACATCGTGACGTACAATAACATCTCAGTCATCTACAAGTATATTAGAAGCTTCAAAAATGACAAAACACTTTGCTTTAGAATGTATTCAATTTAGACCAGTGAAAAGGTCCGTATATGCAATACAAACAAACCAAAGGGTATTCAAGATTACGTGGTCGATAGCTTGAAATTGAAGGTCTCGGCCACTTTCTTTAAACGATCTCACAACTTGAATCCCCACAAACAACTACTGGTACACGTCCCACATATAACAGATGGGGTGAGCATTTTCAACAGACCAAGTAGACTTCGTCTGATGTTACTAGAACGGTGCAAGAGTAAAAAAAGGATTTTGAAAACAAATAGCAATGAGCTAAAAAATTGGTCAACACAACTCATGCGTAAAAAAAATCTAATGGCCATCAGGGCTTCTAACATATAACCCAGATGTAGTCAAAGTACGAAGTTCTATCTCTGTAATATAGCACAATTTAATTTATACTGAGATATGCCATGACTGGTATGAACATACCTCAAACTATGATGTTTGAGCGATAGCATAAGCGGCGAATGTTGAGTACGTATATATATGCAATATATGCAATATATCTCTCAAATACCAAGGTAGCGTGGAGCGTGGAAAAGAGATTATCTATATGCTCCGATCGAATTCGTCGAAGATTGAACAGGTTTAACGATCTATTATGAATATCCGTGATATATATTATACGATTTCAGTTATCTACGAGTAATCATACTGAATTGCAAAATGCCAAAAATCAAGCCTTTTGCTTTGATATGTATTCAATAGATCACCAGTAACGATTCTTATATGTAATACAAACAAGCTAATGTATATTAATGTTGTGATTTGCAACTAACTGAGTACTTGAAAAGTGATCTCTTTCAATCGTATCAAAATCAAGTTTATGTATGAAATTTAAAGCTTGTGTGATATATTGAGGTCAATAAACTCTTGAACAATGATGTGACAAGCTGTGATAGCAGGCATAGAGGAAGTTATCTTGATACATACAGGCGTTAACGACAGGTTCAATCGGTAACTATTGCAAAATGGTCTCAGACCGTAGCCATAAACTTTTGTATTAGTGTATACAATTCTTACAGTGTGCTTGAATTCTCTTACACTCTAATATTGGATCGATCTGCTTGCATCTGACAACATTGTCAGTCTGTATGAAAGCACTATGACAAAATTCTTCAGCACTCTTGGAAAAGAAAATACGTACGTAGAAGTATCTGTTGAAGGTTAAAAGATTTCTTGATAGCTATAGTGAACAAACAATATCTACGTGTCTACCTAGAAGTAGACGTAAGTGTCGAATAAGCAAGTAGCATGCTGGCATCAATTGATTGGATATCAGGGAGATCGCAATACGCATTGAAGACTTTACAACTACCTCTACATTGGGCCTCAAAATATCAAGCCTTCTGCTTCGATCATACATTCAATACGTATACCTTTGAAAGGTACGCATTCGTAGTGTGAGTCAAATAGAAGACAGTTATGGCGTGTGTTACTTTTTGATGTACACATCGACAAGTTAGAAAACAGAGTCTTCGAACAACGATATGTTAATCAAGCCTTGACACAGTTGCCCATCGAGTCAGATGTTGGATTGAAGCTTTTCGTATTTTAGAGACTCGATGACATCTTAGAGGATGTAGTTTTACAACTGGTTTGTTGATCTAAATTCATCACAATGTTGTGTTTGGCTGCAAAATCATGAACGATGTGTTGGCAGGATAACACGAAGAACATTGATCACGAAACATGTGAGTATGGCAGCAGAAACTAACGTACGTATTTAGAAAATATCACGGATCAAATTCTACAGAGGCGAGCTGCCAGGGCTTCAAACAACTCTCCTTAATTTGTAGTTAAATTTGCACCTCTTCTACTGATTTTATAGATTATATTTGAAACAAGAAACAAGCGACTAGTCGTATGTTGTGTTTTTCATCAAGACAGATTTCATATTTCACGCTGGTTTGTTTGTTTAGGTCAGGGGCTTGAGCTCAGCATTGGCTGTCGATTCCACTTCACATATAGGAGGTCCAGGGACTTGTACTTTTGGTGTTTAACATATATCAAATATATCGATATGGAGTAGCACAAATATTGCCAGTCCAAATTTAACGGTCAAAACTATGTGTTGCATGAGTATCTACTATGGATCCGTCATTGATATGGTGTCAATTGGAAAATGGTGAGCTCTTGTATATGATCAAGTTGACATAGCTATATTTTAACTAAGCTACTCGCTGCTCGAGCCGGTTGTAGTGATCGATACAATAATTCATTATATACAATTAGTTGGAGCTAGATCTGATATTTTACAGCGAATGTTAGGCTGCAATGCGATGTCCCAACTCTCATATAGTACCTTGAGTGTAGTCATTTTGTAACATTGTCTAAAGACAACTGTCATTGAAAGCATTCGAGTTCATTTTAAATTTTAGAACCTGATTGACATGAATCTGTTCGTCAGGTACTCGGCATGCAATTGAACAGTTACCAATTCATCCAATATGTTGAAGTGCTGAAGGTTGGAGCGGCCGATGTAATTCAGTCTGCTAGGGTTCAGCGATATGCTCTGTACCCCGATGTGCCTATAGCTCAAAGGGAACTTACTACATGCTGTGCGTCAAAAACATAAAAGCCTCGAGCTTGGACCATATATTCGATAGACCCTGGTGAAGGTGCACATATATGAAATATTATGGCAAGTTAGAACGTATTATAGACTGCAATTCTTAAATACTCATCGGCTTGTGTTGACTGATCGTTCCATGATGTTAATCCCGATAATTTACTTGTTGTGCCTGATCCTCGATTGGTATTTTGATAATTATGGTACATGTACGGAACGCGTATCGTAGCATACATAGCAAGTACTACAGATCACTTAAACAGAAAGAGAACTTTAACTAGCTGTGATCTTTTTATATGCAGTCTTTGAAGGTTGTCTTTCTTTAAATCGTTTTTGCCAAATGTGCTTCTCCCATTAGATCGTATACAAAAATCACCAGGGTGTTAGTGGACTATAGTCCATTAGTCGCTATTGTAATTTGTTACGTTTGTTTAACTACGTGTAAAACGGGTACATCAATACCAAGACTCACACCATGTATTCAACAGACAGCAGTCACATATGTAATACTGGGAAAGTTAAGTGCTATACTATCAATGCCAAAGACAGAGATGTTCTGAGTATCTTCAGTAGCCATTGCCTATATGGTAGTAGGACGTAATCAGTAAAGAAGAACTCGTGGTTTTCAAGAAAGCACGGTTAAGCAAAAACGCTAATTACACGATGCCTACAGCTCGCAACGCACAGTATCAGGGCATAATTGCATTTGCATAGCGATTGAGCACTAGTGTAATCTTCCAACTCCAAGTTAATTTCAACTCGACGAAGTTTTGAGATCCTCAAGTGGTGTATGGATGCTGGACTTGATACTACCCTACAGAGGTATAGTATCGCATGATCTGACTAATTCACAGAGATTGCCTGTCACTTTTCGAATAAGAGCGAGTAAAGGTAGATACACTATCAAGGGAAAGTGCAGGGCTTTATCTCGGTATGATGTGAGAAACTATACAACAATCGGGTCTTCTACAAGTATCTTAACACTACAATTTTGATGTTCAAAAAGATGAAGCGCCCAATGCTTTGATGTGTATTCAATAGACCAGTAAAATGGTTCTCATATGTAATACAAACAAACCAAAGGATAATGAACATAGCTTTAGAATCAACTGAACATTTGAAAGTGGGCTCTTTCAATTGTAGAGGAGTTGAATTATGTATGCTGCGAAACTTGTGTATTGATCAGCTGTTAGTAAACTAATGATCTCAGGTGCGACAAATATTAAATGATCTAGTAGGCATATATCTGTAGCAGTATCGATATATCTTGATACATACCAGTTATACTTAGATCGTCGATTGATAAATTAAGCCGACAGTAGCTGCAAAATAGCCTTCAACAGTAGTCGTAAGCTTTTGTATTAGTGTATACTTCTTGACTTGTGTTTTTGAATTCATTATTGAATTTGTAGTGAATACCTACCACATGATCAGGCACAGCATGCATTTAAAAAAGAAGCAATTGAAAAGTTTACTTAAATAATGAGTCTCTTAATAGCTTGCTCAATTGGATTTAAAATCAAGAATTATAGAAATATGTGGATCTGTGGCAGCCAGGGCTTCTAACTCATAAACAGTAGTACGTTGATATTAATGTATAATGTGGTTAAAATCAACAAGGACATGCGTTGCAGAGTATAGTTGCTTTCAAAATATGGCGAATCTGTTATTCTGGAGATGATATACTGCGTCTGTATCGTAGAGTTTGTGGATTGATGTGTTTAAAGAACATCTATTTCCTAGGGTGGTACTATTAGCGCGTTAAATAAGTCAATGAGGAATACCGGACATCGGATGAAATTGTAGATGGGTGATGGTCTAATTAACTTGTGTAGTTAGCAACGTACATGCTATTAAAGATCATCTTACCATCGTGCTATTTATGTATCGAAGAGGTTACATCGTCAGGCAAAAGATGATTGACACTCAATTAAGTAAGCCTAGAATCGTCACCGCTGTATAGGCTTTACTGAGTTTGAAGCTTATACACCATTTATATTGATGTGAGTGTCGAAACTTCGAAGAACAATAATTTAGTAACAAGTTCGACCTCGCAGTCCTACAACTGAAAACATCAAAATAAATTGAAATATCATTCTATGCAACGTATACAGAATTTACCATAAGAAACTATGGTTTGTCTTCATGTAATAATGATGATATATGATAAAAGGTTAAGGTAGACAACGTGAGAGAGTGAACAAACTACCACTCAATACTTCATACTTCATACCAAGTAAACAAGTTAAAGTAGATTCGTATTCAATTCAATATGTCATGGCAGGTAACAACCCATTCGTGGCCAATCGTCCCATAATCGGCTCATAAACAAGCAGCTACCCTACACTAACCTATCATTCATTCCACGTCAGGGGACATTCCAGCTAGTCACACAGTATATGCCCAGGATGTTCATCCAGAGTGTCTTCAGGAACATAATTTTTTTTCAGTGACTTGCTTGTATCAGGGCTTCTAACACATGTTCTCATGGTATCTTCCTTGAAGCTTCACACAACTCTCCTTTCTTGACTAATTGCTTTGAAGGCGAATAGCATTCCACTTGCTCGCTCTGCCATGGTTAGAATGTACGACGGGTAGTATCCCCATTCCTAATCTCGACATACACTTACAACCAAAATTCGCGGATTTTGTATGGGAGAAAAAAACTCCCCATAGTTAATTTTCACAAAATCTTGAAAAACAAATCCTTAACTATGGGGGGCTCTGAAAATCTTGAAAAACTCAGTTTTCTCTCCGCCTGGAGTTTTGGTAGGTGCACACTCCCTGCCTAGCGATCGTAGACGCTCCGCCTAAAAATTGAAAAAGGCCACGACTTTATGTTACGGACAACAATCAGGACGGTAGAACCAGCACAGCTGGGAACTTTGTATGAGGAAAGATACAAAGGTAGTGATTCTGTGGCACCAACCAGTTTTTGAGTGAACTCTAGAAGGAAGCCTCTAGACGGGGCATAACTTAGGGAATTTGAGAAGCCATCAAATAGTGCTTTATAACCTTAGATCACAGATAGTAAGTTCTGTTTAGTCTTCTTAGATAACTCAGATGTGTATATCTCTACTTTGAAGCATATCTGTAACGTTTTGAATGAGTTGTGTCGGTGTACTTTTTACCATAGTAGTCCCTCATAGTAAAGGTATAGAAAGCATTTCTTA